>JAQQSZ010012444.1:0-12009 GCA_028646595.1 Phalanger gymnotis | reverse complement strand
AAGGGGTTCTATGTCCCAAGCTTGGAGGGATGTGTCAGCTCTGCCTCACCAGCACTCCTCCTTCCCCAAGAACCCCCAACCTGGACTGGAGTTAGATCTTCAGCAGGCTCTTCACTCCTGCTCTGATCAGCCACTTAATTCCTCCCACCAGGTGGGCCTAGGGCCTGAAGCAACTGCAGCTGTAGTTCTGTAGCTGCCCCACCTCTGTGGCCCCTGGGGCGGTGGCTGAACTGCAAACTCCCTGTCCCCAGCAGCTTTTCCCACTAACCTACTCTGTTGTCTTTGGTGTTTGTGGGTTGAGAAGTCTGGTAACTGCTTCAGCTCACTGATTTAGGGCACTAGGGCACGCTCCACCAGCCCGGCTCCTTGGTCTCGTTGGTCTGTGCCGCCCACGCTGGGCTCTGCTCAGCTCCACTCCCCTCAGGTCCCAGCTCCATGTGGGATAGACCTTACCCAGAGACTATCCAGGCTGTCCTGGACTAGAGCCCTGCTTCCCTCTGCTACCCCGTGGGTTCTGCAGTTCTAGAATTGGTTCAAAGCCATTTTTTATAGGTTTTTGGAGAGACTTGGTAGGGAGCTCACGCTAATCCCTGCTTTCCAGCCAACATCTTGGCTCCGCCCCAAGAGAAACAAATCTACAAGGTGACAATAACAAAAAGAACCTCAGCAACAACACAATGAAAGTTCATTAAGAGATTTCTTTTAAAAGTACACAAAGATAAAAAGGTAAAAGTAGAAATGAAATAAAAATGAGTGGAAAAATAGGCCTTAAACCTCATGTACTAAACCTTACAATACCCTGACTACTAGTAAATCAAAAATAATCTTTTTTGGTGGCACTAAATTATAGAATGGGAGGATTCATACAAGGGGAGAGGGAAGGAAAAATACAATGCAAAGGGGAAATAATTCCAGCAGTAAGGAAGAAGATGACCTACAAGAGGGTGGATGAGAAAGTAAAAAGGGAATAAAACAAGGAGAATGAGGGAAATCTTGTTTTAGTAGTAAAGGATGAGGGGAAGGGGGAGGTTCCACTAAAGAATACCCACAAGAGAAAAGAAATAGTCTATAAATGGAGATAGGTATAATCTGTGGAGATTTGAGGCTTCAAGAGACCACTTATGCTGCCCCAAGAAGAAAATCAGACACCCAAAAGAATGGGAGAGCATGGACCCAGAAAGGAGTTTTCATAGCAAATGGTTGGAAAAAGATGGCAGACAGAAAAGGGTTAATAATGAACTACATAATCAAGGACATAGGAAAATTCCTACCATTACAAAATGCTTCTATCCTGTCTATAACCTGCAGAAATTGGTGAGGCACAGCAGAAAAAAGGAGGCCAGAGAGCAAGAGCTACAAGACAATAACAGAAGATGGGTAATTTCGAAGCTTTAATTCCACAAGGAACACAGAGACTAAATAAATAAGAATAAGGGCATGAATCAAAAAATAAGTCTAAAATAGAAAGAGAAGATAAGTAATGAAGAGAATAAGGGAAAGAAATCCTTTCTTGGAAAGATACACAAAATGAAAATTTAAAGCTAACAAAAGCAGTTGAAGAGGAGAGGAAGACGGATTTTACTTGACTATGTGAGAGGGGAAAAAAAAAGATTTAGATAATTAGATATAAAAGAACAAAGAACTGGAAAATTAAAATTCCAAAACAAGGGAAAGGGGTCACCAAATAAGGGAGGGGTGTTTCAGGGTTAGGGGATGAGAACCAATAGAGTTGCCATAGATTAAGCTAAAATAACTCAAAAGTACCATCCTTATAGATGAAGTGGGAGGAGGAACTCTTAATTTCAAAAATACATGTTAGATGGAGGAAAATATAAAAGTAACCTCCATAACTTTAAATGTGAATAGACTGAACAATGAAGTAAAATTAAAAATGACTACATTTTTTAAAAAGCAGAGATCTGAAGGGAGGAAATGATAAATTGAATTTTAGTCTCGAACATCTTTTACTGATTGCAATCTATAATACTAAACAAGAAATTTATCAATAGGCTTACCTGTTTGTTGTAAAAGTTTTACTTATTGGAAGAAAATGTGAGGTCTTGACAAAATGACTATTGGCTCCATTTTTAGAATGTCATAAAAACTTTCATGTCTATCCTTTATTGAATTTCAGGGGCACCCCCATTGTTTAGGCTCTAGTTTTTATATTCAGTCACTCCATCAGTCCATTTAATCTTTCTAAAACAGTTTTACTCAGGACATTGCCCAGAGGAAAACGTTTAAACTCTTTAGTCAAGAAACTTTCCAGTCTTCTTTCACTATTCCCCTACACAAACCCTTCAATCTACTAGAACAGAATGGTCAACTCACTGTTATAAGATTATATATCTAGAGCTGAAGGGACCTCAGAGACCATCTAGTTCAATCCTCTCCTTTTACAGGGGAGGGAACTTCCATCTGCCAGACCTTTGTACTTGCCTGCCTCAGCACTTTTGAGGATTCCATTTTTTTCTTCTAAAACGCCCTTCTCCTGCAAGGGAACCCTACTCCTCCTTTAAAGCTCATCTCTTCCTTGTTGCTTCTCCAGACCATTCTAGCACACAGTAATCTCCTTCTTATGAAATTCTGTATCACCAATTGTCTATACCATTGATCTGATACTTCTATCTCATATCATGTTTTTGTGTGCATTTTATTCTCCCAAACTAGTCTGTAAACCAGTTGAGAGCAGGGACTGTTTCATACTTTCTTCTATCTATAACAGTGAACAGTACAGAACATTGTAGGTAATATTTAGTCACAGGACAATGCATACATGGTCAATAAATATTTGGTGGAGTTGATTTTTTCATGAAAGAATACAATGTAGAGACTTCACTGATTAGCTTCAAACCATTTTTATTCCTGCAAATCTATTCTTTCAACAAATTCAACAAAAACATATACAAAAATTTGATATGTTCCACTTGTTAGTTTTGTAACACATATAAGCATATTTCAACTTTCAAATCAATTTGTCTTTCCTAAAGAAGTCATCAGGGAAATCTGTTTGTTCAGTAGCCTAGTCCATACACGCACACAGAGAATTATCAAAGTACACAGTTTTTATACTTCCACCACAGTGCTCCAGGGTCCTAGGATGGCAGAATCCAAAGATGTCTCCACTCTCACTGTTAAAGTGTCAAAAAGCTTATTCCTTTGAAAGAGTATATTCTTAAATGTTCTACTCAATAAATAGCATCGCAAAAATGTCAGCATAACACAATCTAAGAAAAATGACAGACTGGCTTAGGGAAACTGACTTTTTCTTTCACATAATTGTTTGCAGAGACTATTTTCTTTGGTCCAATGGCCAGCAAGCCCCAATGGCTTAATTTATTTCCTTTTCAATTCTTGGATTAGATTCTTTGCCAACATACCTTATGTGAGTTAGGACACCTCTAGGGCTTTGGCGAGATTGTTTTATCTCAATCACTAGAAACTTAAGAGGAATTCTTGGGTGTCTTGAGACACACATTCCATGAGATTCTCCCAACAACAATTTAGGTATACCGTTTAAAAATATTGCTTCTTCATCTTAAGGAATTCAACAGTGAACCCCCCCCCCCCCACCTAATTTAGAGTAGATAATAAATGTGTATAGAAATTTGTGTACCATGAAACCTCTTAATGATATGGCTGACATTTCTAATAGCACCCAAGTCTTCATTTTTCCCCGTCTTATTATGTCATTTTGTGCATCCAGAAACCAATTTTAAAACAGCCAATCCACACTTTTCATTTATACACACAATTTGCAGAGTACTTTAGCTGAGTAATAATTAGAAACCTTGGTGCCTGGAGTAAGAATTTTAAAATGTACCCTCATCTTAACCTAAGTCAAATTCTATTGAAAGAGTGGAGGAGGCTTTGAGAAAAGACCTCTGCTCTTAAGACATGACACAATCCTTTGCTGTTGTTGCTTAATTGTTTTTAGTCATGTCTGACTTTTCATGAGTTCATTTGGGGTTTTCTTGGCAAAGATCCTGGAGCAGTTTGCCATTTCCTTCTCTAGCTCATTTTACAGACGAAGAAAATGAGGCCAACAGGGTTAAGTGACTTGCCCAGGATCACACAGACTACGCATCTGAAGCCCAGTTTGAACTCGGGTAGATGAGTCTTCATAACTCCAAGTCTAGCACTCTGCTCTCTACAACACCTAACCGCCCAGAGTCCTTAGTATTCTGCAAGTAAAACACCTGTGGAGATTGCTGGGTGACCCTGAGCAAGTCATTTGTCTCACTACTCTGAGCAATTCTTTAAGACTACAAAAGTTGTAGAGGTGCCAGGCCTCAGTGGTAAAATGGATTTCCTCCAGTGGGAATCCCCCATATCACTGACCCCACAAGTTCAGTTCCTATGGATTTCCCTATCCTGGAAGATATTTGGACACTTTCTCCTTAATAAATAACCACGTTAAAGTTTTGGCTTCTGTTACAAAGTCTCTTACATCAACACTTCAAATGTAATTTAGGAGATGGTATTTTGAGTTGCTGTGGCTAAAAAATTCACCTGGTAGTCAGTCTTCTGGTGATGAACTTTCCCAAATTTTGATTCTTATGAGATCTTGGTGCTCCATTTTTCATAGCAATATCGCACCTCAAGGAGATATGAAGAATTAAAAAACACTGCATTTTCAATCCAGTAGGCAACTTGGGTGTTGCCAAAGCGATCCAGTCCCAATGCTGTTTCAATTCAGGCCCAGCTCACAATGCATCTGCAGCATCTGTCCAAGATATGTATACAAACTGGCAGAATAACTCAATAGGCTTCTTACCCAGCTACATCCGAGCAATCTGCATACTTCACCACTTCCCCCCCCTCTATCCCCCCCAAGTGTGGTGAATTCTCTTTTAAGTAACTATAGATTGCATTATGAAGATCCTGCAGTGCTCCTAGACTGGATGCGAGCAACACAACAGCATATGTGAATAGGAATATCTGAAGAACCTATCAATGGGAAATTTCTCTTTTGTTTGGACTTTAAGCCAATTCATTTTCATGTCATGACATCAACTCCATGATGTCATGATCCTCTTCAAGAACAAGTCAACTAAACTTATTAAGCATCTCTGTACCAGATGCTACGCTGAGCTTTGTGTTCATCTTTCATGACAAGGCTAACATGCTGGTGAGCATACATCTCTTTGTTTCGTGCCTCCCTTGCTGTTGATACTTAGAGGACCACTGAATAAAGTATATCTCTGTCGAATCTGTTATGGCATGTAACACATGCATGAAAATATCTCATTTGATGAATTTTCCATTTTGCTACCAAGTAATAAAAATTTTTTTAGTTGTTATCAACAAAAGACAAATTCACCACACTTCTTAGGTATTTAGTTGTATGATTTGGATGTGGCCTGCTGCAGAAAGACATTTGTAAAAGCCTACTTGTTCCCTTTTCAAATTTTCACCAAGGACAACCATGATGCATGAACAGACTATTCTCATAAATACTTCTAAGTGATTATAAAGGCATGTTGTTCATTGTAATTCAATTGCACCCAACTCTCTGTGATCCCATTTGGGGTTTTCTTGGCAGAGATACTGGAGTGGTTTGCCATTTCCTTCTCCAGCTCATTTTACAGATGGGGAAACTGAGGCAAAGAGTTACATGACTCGCCCAGTCATATAGCTTGTTAAATGTCTAGTAAATAAGAGGCCAGATTTTAAATCAGGTCTTCCTGACTCCAGGCCCAGTATTACCCACTGTGCCAAAGCAGTTAACATCTCAGTTTTTTGGTTTTGGTTTGTTTTGGTGAAAGGAGGTAGAGCTATCCATAGTCTTTTTCCCATTGTTTTGAAATCTTCCCTTTTTGGAGATAAGTTGAAAACTAATCATTTATTTTAAATTATACAGCTCCAACCTATTTCTTGACTTTTAACTTTATGTTAAAGCGGGGCTCTGCTTCCCTAGTGGAGGGAGCACTGTCCAAAGCTTCAGTTTTTTGTGCAGCTGTTTTCAGAGGTGATTCTGGAGACCTCTAAGTTTTTGGCTCTTCCAAGGTGGTATGATCTAGTGAGAAGTGTGTTTACTACTCTCCTAATACTGTGCACTGTGAGCTACCACATGCACTCTTTTCAACCCCGGAATTGTGAGCAAGGTCCTTAACTGTACTGCTCCAAGCACAGATTTGTTCTGCATATCTGGTCAGGTCTAGATGATTTTCCAGACCTTGGTTTACTTAAGTACCACTGATACCTCCTCACCAGTGATGTCATTAGTACATTTGCCATGATAGGGTGGTTGGAACTCAAGTAAGGTGATCCAACTTTCAACATTGACAAGAATAATTTGCCACAGAATTCCTTTTCTACTTCCTGTTTGTTGTTCTGTTCTGAAAGGATAACAAATGTCAAATAATTAAATAATATCATAGGTTCTTTAGCCAAAAAATTCAGTTCATACAAATACCGTTACAGCCTTACCTATTAAACTTTAAATTCAATCTTTCTGAACCAGTTTCTCTTCCTTATAGAAGGTATGTTTGTTATCTACATTTGAAAACCATATCGCACTTTTCTTGCTTCTCCTATTTGTGCAGAATTTTGTAGTTTGGGGTTTGTTTTTGTTTTTTTTCAAATTGTATGAATACAAGTGCATATTAGGTTTAGGATGGTGAATTTAAATGCACAGACATGAAAATGTCATCAAAGAGATTACAGAAAAAGGGCAGTCTAGTCATGAATCAAGAATGAGGAATAACTGAAAATCGCATGTTTCATTGGTAGTCTTGTGGCATCGGGAGAACCCAAAGGCCCCTGGTCTGCTGGGAGGACTACCAACAGTACAGACCATAGTGATTCAAGGTGAATAGGCATGGATAGGCTGCGATCTGTATAAATGTTAAGAATATCCACAGTGATGAAAACCGCTTTAGTACTAGAGTTGGAAACATGAAAATAAACTATCAGGAAATTATTCAAAATAGGCGTATTTCAGGGGATATCATAGGGTATAAGGTCATCTATCGGTTTCTCAAATTAAGTGCATCTGAATGGAATGTATTGTCATAGATGATTGCCTCTAAGGCATTTACAGATTGTAAATTCTCTAAGTATAACAGTTACTCACTAGATAATATTCTATTTGCTTGCTAAGGCAGTAAAGTGAACTAATTCTAGAAATTGGGCTCAAAACAAAAGAAATCTGTGGTATTCGGTTCACTGGAGGGATATACTAATAATCTTTTAAAAATGTTTCTACTTTGCCAGAGATGAAATTAAGCAGAAATTTTATCATTTGACTATCACTAGAATCTAAAGGCTAAAAATCCTTTAGCTTACATTGGCTGAAGTTCTCATTTTACTTTTTTAATCATCTGACCATTTTCTACTCTTCTGCAATCTGTTTTAAAATATTTTCCTTTACCAACATTAGAAAGAGTGTTGACAAGATTAACATTCAGGCAGCTTTCATATTGGTGGACCCAAATCCATATAGAGGAGAGAGAGACACACAGAAGACAATATCTTACTTTTTCTTCCTACTTGAAATAATATTTGGCATTACTACACTAATAGCATCCATTTATTTATGGCACTGAAGAAAAAAGGTTGTGAAAAGTCTTGTTGTCAGGGTGTAAGTATGAGTTTTCAAAAGGTTTCAAGGCTTGAAAAAAGACTTTTCTGAAGAGTAGCTGATATGGTCTGAGCTTCTGTTACCTAAATTGCATGTATGCAATTAAAGCAGCAATTCTAGGGCCTGGACTCACCTCTATAACCAAGACCACAGGTATGTTGGTGAAAAACAGTGCTAAGATAATGACAGGGGTAGAGGCAGTATGGTGATACTTATGGTGATAATCCAGATTTTATGCTAATGGCAGTCAAGATGCTGAAGGGCTGAAAATAAGCCTTTTTTATACCCTCTAAAGCAGGGGTGGGGAAATCTGCAGCCTCAAGGCCATATGTGGCCCCCTAGGTCCTCAAGTGTGGCCCTTTGACTGAATCCAAACTTTATAGAACAAATTCCCCTAATAAAAGGATTTGTTCTGTGAAGTTTGGATTCAAAGGGCCACACCTGAAAACCTAGAGGGCTACATATAGCCTTAAGGCAGCAGGTTCCCCACCTGTGCTCTAAACCAATGGATCTAGGGAAACAAGAACTGTTTTTCCAGAATTCCCAAAAGTAATATGAAAGTATAATAATCATACCTTTGTAGGACAGCGAAGGTGCAGTGGATAGAGTGATGGGGCTAGAGTCAGGCTCATCTTCTGAGTTCAAATATGGCCTCAGACACTTACTAGCTGTGTGACCCTGGGCAAGTCACTTAACCTTGTTTGCTTCAGTTTCCCCATCTGTAAAATGAACTGGAGAAGGAAATGGCAAACTGCTCCACTATCTTTGCCAAGAAAACTCCAAATGTGGTCAACAAGAGTTCAACACAACTGAAATGACAGATCAACAACAAAACTTTTTTAAAATGTTAAGTGAATATAAAATAAAAATATTAAAAGAAATTAAGGAAACTGAGTGATCTTATTCTTCTAGCTAGTAAGCATTCAGTTTTATTAAAGCAACAATGGAATTCATTCCAAGACTCATGGCAGCCAATATTAACAATGCATAATTTGATATCAAAGACAATATTTTGATTTAATCAGTTATATTCATTACTCCAGTGGGAGAAAAAAATGTTTTCCTCACTAGAAAACATTTCTGATTATACCTACCACAATAAATCAGAGGTTTAATAAATATTTACTTCATGGAAACTTAAGTTTAATGCTAAGCAGAAAATTATGGAAAAATAATTAAAATTAATTTTTTAAAAACATTATTAAAAAATATACTAGGAGGAGAGCCAAGATAATAATACCCAAACTCCTCTCCAGAAACTCCTCCTAAAAGATCTAGAAAATGCACCGACTGAATCCTGATGGAAAAATCCAGAAAAAGTCATAGTGAATCTTTTGTCCAGCGTGGCTCAACATAGAAAGATAGACAGGGAAGTCTGCAGGCCCTAAGGATGTGGTAGAGCCAGGAATATACCACACCCATTTCTGTACCCAAAGAGAGGTTGTATACTAGGGCAAGAGGTCTCAGACCCACACTGGGCCAGGCCCAGACCCATATAAAGGGCACTAAGACATGGTTAGGCACCAACCAGCAGCTCTGTCATCCACTAGCCAGCTTTTGGCAGTGTACAAAGAAAGGAGAAGCATTGTGACTCACATCTCAGGCTCAGAGTAGGGTCTCACTTCCAATGTCTTGCCCAACCTGCAGAGGGATAACCAGACCAGGAATCTCAAACCAAAGGGGAGCCTACAATTCTGCCTTTCTGAATCAACAGAGCTTTCCAGTTGGCTATTAGGAATAGAGTCCAGCAGCAGTCTACTCCAGTCAGATCCAAACCTAGGTCACAAATTTGCAGAGCTCAGACCAAAGAAGCAGGAATTAAGACTTTGACCTGAAGCAGACCAGGTTGGGAGCACTGAAAGACTGTCCTTGAGATTCTGTGATAATACAACACTCAACACCCCCAATAAAGCAGCAACAGGACTAGTCTCTGAGACCTTTTCTGCACAAGTGCTGCAGAGTCCACACCTAATATCAACTGTGAAGTCAAGAAGCAGGTTGGAAGAAAGCACAAACAAAAAAAAAGGAACTCCACTATAATAAGCTCAGGTGGCAGGGATGTTTCAGACACAAACATAAAAAAGAATGACTCCAAAACATCTACAAGCAATAAATACCTTAGAGAAAAACACAAATCGCGCATAAATTCAAGTGAAGTTTTTAGAAAAGATGAAGTCAAAAGAAGGTTAAAAAAAAGTTTTCATAATTGGGAGAGCTTAAGTAAAAAATTGGAAAAGAAATGAGAGCTATGGAAAAAAAAAAAAGAATTAGAAAGGGAATTAACAGTTTAGCACAAGAGGTAGAAAATTTTTCCCAAGTAACAAACAAACTTCCTTAAAATTCGAATGACTCCATGAAGCAATAAGAAATATTAAAATAAAATCAAGAGGCTGAAAAAATAGAATATAAGGTATTTTGTCACAAAAACTCACCTGGAAAACATCATGGAGAAAAATTTAAGAATCAAATGGCTACCTGCATATCATGACCGAAATAAGAACCCAGACATCACATTTCAAGAAACCTTAAAAGAAAATGCCCGTATCTCTTAGAGCCAGAGGGCAAAGTGGACATAGAAAGAACCCACCAGTTACCCCCTAAAAGAAGCCCCAAATTGAAAAATCCCAGGAACATCATAGCCAAATTCCAGAAAAGGGCGGGGGGGAAGGGAACATTATCTCACATATTTGGAGTGTATAAGAAGGTGTCTATACAAACAAGAAATAGGGTGTAAGGAAAGCAGCTGACACTGGAACCTTGGTCATCAGTTAAGTATAGAAATACATTTCACTCAATAGTGAAACAGGAGGTAAAGGAAAGGGGGAATAAGAGGCAGGGTAGATTAAGGAAAGGATTAGTCCTAAGCAAAATAAATTCCAAAAATGTACAAAAGTAATTTTAGATCTTTTTGAGGTGGCAAAAAACAGGATTCTTAGGAGGTGGCTATAAATTGGGGAATAGATGGACAAGTTATGGTATATGGATGCGAGCGAATATTATCGTACTCAACTCTTACCCATATAACGACTAGCCAGGATTCCAAAGGATTATAATGAAAAATGCTCTCCACCTTCTGAAAATAGAGAATACAGTATACATTTGGATATGGCCAATGCATAAATCTGTTTTGATTGACTGTACAAGTGTGTACTGGGTTTTATTTTTCTTGTGTTCTCAAAGGTAAAGAGGATTTGTAGGAGAAGGTAAATTGTGGTCAATTAAAACAAAAAAAAATGTATGTTAATATACACATAAAAATAAAACATGGGAACTATTATCAACATAATGGCCAACTGTAATTCCTGAGAGCTCATGATGGAACATGTTGCCCACCTCCTGACAAAGAGTTGGACTCAGAAAACAGATTGAGACATTTCTTTTCAGACTTGGTAAATTAGAAATTTTCTTTTGCTTGACTACATATGCTTGTAAAAAGGTTTTTTTCCTTGTTTTCTCAAGGGCAGAAGACAGGAAGTAGGAAGGAGAGTAGGCTGACCTTTGAAACTCAAATAAAATTTAATTAAAAAAATAAAGAAATTAGGTTAAAATACATATATTGTTCAACTACTGACTTGACGTTGTATTGTATTAAATCCACCAATGATGCTGCTCTCATCCATTTTCCTCTATTTCTTTCTCTCTCTTTTCAACCCATCCTGCACCCATCGTCTAACCTATTTATGCCCTTTCACAGGCAATTTTTCCTTTAAGTTGAGACTATAGTGAAATTGGTAGGAGTATAAAACAAGAAACTAAAAGGGAAATTACAGCTATAAGATTTCTTGAAAGCCTATATAGTCATAAGTATTCCTGATCTTCACTGAGATATTAACTGAGGCTTGAATTGATAGTGAGTCATTTTAACTTTTGCCATATTTATAAGCTACCCTACTTCATATCTGTATCAGACCTTGGACCAAGCTACAATGTATTCTAGGTTAAATATATTTAGGATGGCAACACGACAAAATCTGCCAGAATGCAGAGTATCTTCCAGAAACTGATTTCTAGTCTTCTAAGGAGAAGATTCCAAGTTGTTTACTTGGGTCCTACACTGCCTGTTACTTCATTATGCAGTTGCCCCAAATACAAGAAGGTTCTCCTTTTTATCCCTGTCCTCATTAGAAATGAGGAAGAGGGGGGGCAGAGCCAAGATGGCAACTGGAAAGCAGTAACTGCCGTGAGCTCCCCATCAAGTCCCTCCAAAAACCTATAAAAAAAATGGCTCTGAACCAATTCTAGAACTGCAGAACCCACAAAGTGGCAGAGGGAAGCAGGGCTCCAGCCCAAGACAGCCTGGATGGTCTCGGGGTAAGGTCTGTCTCAAACGGAACTCCCAGCCCCCAGCTGAGGGGAGCGGAGCTGAGCCAAGCAGAGCCCAGTACCCGTGGCGCGGCAGACCGCAGACCGACGAGACCAGGAGT
>JAQQSZ010012443.1:0-12009 GCA_028646595.1 Phalanger gymnotis | reverse complement strand
ATCTGCCCTCCCTTCTATCATCCTCCCTTTTTTTAATCTTCTTCCTCCTTCTTTCCTGTGGGGGAAGATATCCAACTGAGTGTGTATGTTATTCCCTCCTCAGGTAAAATCTGATGAGAGCAAGATTCATTCATTCCTCCTCACCTGCCTCCTCTTCCCTTCCTACAGAACTGTTTTTTCTTGCCACTTTTATGTGAGATAATTTACCTCATTCTCTCTCTCCCTTTCTCCCTCTCTCAATATATTCTTCTCTCATCCCTTAATTTGATTTTATTTTTTTAGATATCATCCCTTCATATTCAACTCACCCTGTGCCCTCTTGTCTCTGTTTCCTTAATTAGGCACTGAGTCAGGAGTGCTATGATGCCTTCTGGCTCTGAACCTATTAGCTGAAAGAGTATATATTCTGAGAGGTGAGCATTTTTGCTTTGGGGGCCTGCTTACAAAAAGGACCTTGTGATTTCCTGGTCGATTCTCTGAGCAGCTGATGTTCAGACCCCCCCGCCCCCACCCCGCCCTGCGAACTGCTCAGAGGTAAAGGCTGTCTCAATCCAGTGGTGAATGTAAAGTATATAGAGCAATATTATTTTGATTCAGGCAGTAGAGCCCTGTCTGTTGGTCTTCATTTCTCTTCTCTGTATTTTCTCTGTTTGTATTTTATGTAATTAAAGAGGATTATTGACTCCTGAAACAGCTGTCTTTCCTAGTAAAGCAGAAAAAAGAACCTGCACTAGCAGCCATCTGGGGTATGGCAGTGTGGTTTCCATTATACCATCCTGTTCCAATTTACTAACAACATGCCCTGAGAGAAATGCAAAGGAAATAGACCTTTATTTTCTGTTTATTAAAATTCAACAGACACTTAAAATCACTTATTCTGAACAAGGTACTCAGGTCAAAAAATCTCTGGCTTCAAGAAACTGAAGGCTCACCCCCTCTTCAACCACTGAGAGGAGAATGATACATGACTTGCCTTGACTGAGACATCAAAGGCAAGAATATGTAGAAGAGAGTAAATGAACCTTTGAGCTTGGTGCGGTAGTTGCAATATGAAGATAGATTATATGCACAATGGTATATGGAAGGTCCAGGTAATATAGCTTGCTGCCAGCCCTGAATGTAGTATCTACACCTTCAATGACAGGTAAAACTGGTGTCAATTTCTAGGAACGCCTTTATCTGAGAAATGTGGGCTACCAAGAGGCAATGAAGAATAGTATAAGCAATCTTTTTGCCAAGAAAAAAAAAAACCTGAAACTCCTATGCCACTGCCTCATTCATCATTTCCTCAACAATTTGCTTTCTGGATTTATTACATGTGAGCAGCTAGGTGGCACAGTAGATCGATCTCCAGGCTTGTTATGAAGAAGGCTTATATCTCAGAGTTCAAATCTGGCCCCACGAACTTACTAGCTAAGTAACCCTGAGCAAGTCACTTAACCCTTGTTTGCCTTATTTTCCTTATTTGTAAAATGAGCTGGAGAAAGAAAAGGAAAACTATTCCAGTATTTTTGCCAAGAAAACCTGAAACAAGGCCATGAAGAGTCAGACATGAAAAACAACATAATTATTTAATATGTGTTCTCATAAGAAATCATTTTCTCTAGGATATTCACTTATTAAATATGGTTGCTCAAGAACAAGAGGACATTATTTTGCTAGTTCTTGATATTAGGCAAACTAAAGATTCATATTATATAGTTTCTCCATAGGAAGAAATAAATTAAATCAATCTGGACCACCAAGGATTCCATTTGACACAAAATGAATCAGCCATGTTCAGGTGGGAGAAGGATAGGTAAATAGAAGGTCCTCTCATTCCCTGGACTTCATCACTTCTTTATCAAATCCTTCCCACAACAGAGTTAACTTTGCCCTAAGGTACCTGTTAGGATTGGTGAGTAAAGAGCCCAGACTGCCATTTCATTATTAGAATGTAAGAGTTTTGAGTGTAGGGACTACCTTATTTCCTTGTATTATACCTTCAGTGCTTAGTACGGTGGCCTAAACAAAATTAATGCATGCGTGAATATATGTATAATATATTATGTAACTAATTCTCTTTGTTTCTTCACTCTGTGTGTATGTGTGTGCTCCTCTCTCTCTTTCTCTCTCTCTCTCTCTCTCTCTCTCTCTCTCTCTCTCTCTCTCTCTTTCTCTCTCTCTCTCTCTTTCTCTCTCCCCCACCTCTCTCTGTTTCTTTCTGTCTCTTCAGGAGAAAAAAAAGACCCCATCAATCTCACAGCAGGTACAAGAACTCCATATTCTTATTGAGGATCAGAATGAAGGTAGTGACTTACAAAATAGTTTCCCCTATAAGAAGATAGAGCAAGAGGGAAGAATCACTGAATTGACATCAAAGTAGAGGATAAAGTGTTGTTGGAACTAATAATCCTCTTTACACAATCAACTCTGACCTCCAGCTGCTATTAAAAGTAGATACATGCATGCACTTATACTCTTGTAAAGTTACTTATGCAATTACTCTTTTTGACATAGTCATTTTCTGAGCTAATTCTCAGGTTCTTGATTACAGTGAATCAGAGTCAAGAGAAGTCACATTTACACAGTCAGCCTTAAAATTGAGGAGTGGCGATGAGAAATGAAAACTAATTGAAAATATGTTTTGAGTATCCAATTTTCACGTGATCTCAATTTTCTAAGTAATGAAGGCCACATGGCTATTTAATAGCTTGCATTTATATAGCACTTCAAGGTTTACAAATTTCTTCATATACGTTATCTATTTGATCCTCACAAAAACATGGCAATGTATGTACTATTATAATCTCCACTTTAGAGATGAGAATTTAAGTGAATTGTCCAGTGTAACATAGCTAGAAAGTATATGAACAAGAAAGAAGACTGGAAAATCAGGTTTCTTTTGGTTCAGGCACAAAATTTAACTCTTATAGTCTTTTACATTGGTCTAACAATACATGAAGGCAAAGCAGAAAAAAAAAATACCTCATGGATAAAGAATGCATATGATCTAGGTTTTGAAATACAGATGGATGGGCAGTACACTCGCTGAATTATTTTATGAGTTTATAAATCATGTGCAGGTGTTTACAAATTAGTGTTTGAATGTCAATTGCACTTGTGGAATTTCAATATTTCCATGAACAAAAATTGCTCACTGACATAAAAGATTCTCTATGTGATAAAGTATGACCATATTCTAAAATAGCAAGAAATCCAAAGAGTCAACTTTGTAATTGACCTGCTAGTAATGGAAAGAACTACCAAAACCTATTTTATAGAGAAAGAAAAGATCATAATAAAATTCTTCTGGAATAACAAAAGGTCAAGAATATCAAGGGAATCCATGAAAAAATACACACACACATACACATATAAAGAAAGGTGGGCTAGGAGTACTAGATCTCAAAATACATTACAAAGTAGTAAGCATGAAAACAATCTGGGACTGACTAAGAAAGACAGTGGTGGATCAGTGGAATACATTAGATATATAATACACAGTAGTAAATGACCTTGATAATCTAGTGTTTGATAACCCAAAGATTCAAACATTTGGACAAGAACTAACTATTTGATAAAAAAAAAAGTTATGAAAGGTAAAAAGCATTTTGGCAGAAACTAGATATAGATGGACATCTCATACCTACATAAACATAAGGTTAAAATGGTTACGTGATTTAGACATAAAGGGTGATATCATAATCAAATTAGGGAAACATGGAAAATTTAACTTATCAAATCTATGGGTAAGGGAAGAATTCCTTTTCAAACAAGAGATAGAGAGAGCTATGGATATGTAAAATGGATAATGTGGATTACATTAAATTAAAAAGATTTTGCACAAAGTCAATTTAGCCAGGTTAGAAGGAAAACAGAAACTAGGAATAATATTTTACAGCAAGTTTTTTTTTTGACAAAGGCCTCATTTCTTAAATACATAGAGAAGTGAATCAAATTTATTTTAAAAAGAGAGTCATTTCCTTATGGTCCAGTGGTCAAAGTGGTCAAGTGGTCAAAAGATATAAACAAGTAGTTTTGAGAAGAAAAAAAATTAAAGCTATCTATCTCTATGGATATGTCAATACATAACCATAGATAGATAAATGCATAGATAGATAGATTTAGATTTTCTAAATCATTGTTGATTAGAGAAATGAAAATCAAAACAACTCAGATACCACCTCACACCTATCGAATTGGCTAATGTGAGAGAAAAAGAAAACAACAAATTATAGAAAGGAGTATGGAAAATTCAGAACATTAATCACTATTGGCACACTAAGGAACTGATGTAACTATTCTGGAGAACAATTTTGGATCTATTATCAAAGGGCTATAAAACTGTGAATACTCTTTGATCTGTCAATACCACTATGAGGTCTGTATCCCAAAGAGACAAAAGAAAGAAAGCATATGTGTAACAAATATTTGTAGCAGTTCTTTTTGTGGGGGCAAGGAATCAGAAATTGAGGAAAGGTGAAGTATGTTGTAAAATATTATTGTGGTGGAATATTATTGTGCTATAAGAAATGATGAGTAGGATGGTTTTTAAAAAAAACTGCTAAGACTTGTGCGAACTGATGCAAAGTGAAGTAAGCAGAACCAGGAGAACACTGTGCACATAAATAAACAGAAGTATTGTATGATGATCAGTTGTGAATGACTAACCTATTCTCAGCAATACAATGATCCAAGACAATTCTGCAGGACTTATGACAAAAAAAAGTTATCCTCCTTCAGGGAAAGAACTGATGGAATCTGAGTGCAGATTGAAACATATTTTCCACATTCTTTATTTTTCTTGCCCTTTTTTACTACATGGCTAATATGATAATATTTTTATGATTTTACATGTCTAAGTGATATCATATTTCTTGCTTTCTCCATGGGGGCAGGAGGGCCAAGAGGGAGTTTGAAAGTTTAGAACTCAAAATTGTAATGAAAAGGAATGATAAAATTAAATAAATTTTAAATTAAAAAAAAACAAGCATTAATTAAGCCCTCAGTATACAGCATCACAGTGCTAAATAGATCCTTTATTGAAGACAATAAAAACACAGATAGAATAGGCATGAATAAATTTTAAGCTTCACTTATGGGGAGAGTTCCTAAATTAATGAGATGAGAGATCTCCAAAATGTAGATAAATAGATTATGTTAAAGTCCTATATCAGTGTCTTGTCAAGATGTGGTGGTCTCTTTAGGTTCTAAAAGAGTATTCAAGATAAGTTTGGAAAAGTCCTACCAATTTGGAAAGGTTCTTAGGATTGGTTCAAGAATTGAGTAAACTGAGATGAAATATACTACAGTAAAAAGAACAATGAACTTCATATCAATGAAGCTGAGGTCAAATCCTAGTTGTGCCATATGATTTTGGGCAAATTATTTTCTTTCTCTGGATCTGATGTCTCATTTCTAAAATTAGAGGCTTGTATATGATGAGCTTTCAGAGACTCCATTACCTAGATTGTTGGAGTCTATACTGGAAGAGCACTGTGTACATAAGGTCTTTCCAACCTACAAAGTCTTTGTGTACTGGGCCATTGATATGTGAGTATCAGCTTATGTTTGGAGAAGCACACCCAATGGTCAGCCAGGGCTTGGAACACTTAGCCAAAACAACTATCAAAGACCATCTGATAATGGTAAAAATACTTGTGATATACAGTCATAGAATGAAGAAACCTTAGAGCTTTTGCCTATGTAAAGGCAGCTCAATGCTTGAGCGAAATGATACTAGGCTTTAAAATCTGCTCAATCTAATTTACTCAAGTGCATGTATTGATTAACCTTGATAGTAGACAAATCCATATGTAAAAGCTTCCCATTTAGTATAAAAGAAAGCTTAGATACATAATGCTGACATTTCTTTGCTTCTGATTTTTTGCTCTGTGATTATATAGACACTGTCTTTATGTAAAATTATGTCATACATTGTGTCATACAGTCTTGGATTTTGACTTCAAGGATTATTTAGAAAGCCAAGGGACTTGAGTACAAATTACAGTTATGCTTCTCTCTCTCTCTCTCTCTCTCTCTCTTCTTTCTGTCTCTCTTTCTCTGTCTCTCTTCCTCTCTGTCTATCTCTGTCTCTCTCTTGCTCTCCCTGTCTCTATCTCTTTCTCTCTCTCCCTCCTCTCCTCCCTCTCTCTCTTTCTTTCTTTCTCTCTCTCTCCCTTTCTCTCTCCATCTCTCCCTTTCTCTCTCCATCTCTCTCTCTCTCTCTCTCTCTCTCTCTCTCTCTCTCTCGCTCTCTCTCCTTGAATGAATCACTTAATATAGTTAGGCTTCAGTTTTCCTATCTGTGAAATGAAGGTGTTGTACTAGAAGATCTCTAAAATTGTTTCTATGTCAAAATCAATAATGTAAGTTGATTCTGGTGCATTATATTGTTTTACTTGAATTTACTAAAAGCATTGGAAAAAGTCTCATGATAGCTTCATGGGCAAAATAAAGAAATGAGCTGAACAGATTTTTGCCTATATTCTAAGCTACTTGAACAAAGAGTATTAATTAAATAATGATATCAAATTGGTTTTTCTTAGTTTGTCCCAAGGAAAGATAAAGACCAAAGGCTTTAACCTTGATTCTAGTAGGTAAATTAAGCCAATGGATTGAGACAAGGTCACAAATTTTCAGGTCTGCTTAAGACGCACTGAACATAAAAGTTTTAAGTCAAAATCCAAGATGTTTCTATATATGTCAAGAGATTTGATAGTATTGTGAAGTTAAAAAAGTAAATGAGAACATATATAAAGAAATCAGTGCCTATTTGATATCAATCTTAACATGCATTTGGGAATTAGGTGTCCATGGAAAGTTGGCACTTCATTAAAAACAATGGAGAGAGATTGGCTTATGGGAGCCAAGAAGGCAGAGTAAGCAGTAAATTGCCATAACTCCCACATTCATCCCCAAACAACCACAAAATAGGGCCCCAGAAAAAAAAATCCTGAAGTAGCAGAAGTGCCAAAGATATGGGGTGAAACAATCTTTTAGCCTAAGAAAATTGGGAAGATCAACAAGAAAGCTCTGTCTCAATTCAGGGAGTGAAACATCTTAGCAAGCCAGCAGCAAGTTCCACCTCAGCAAACCAGCAAGAGATCCTGATCCCCAGTTTGAAGGGGCAGGCAAATGCCAACACCAAGGCCCCCCACATGCCTCACCATAGCCAGTGGAATGGGCAGAATCTGGCTCAGAAAACTGCTACATACTTCAGCATAGCCCCAGGCAAACAGGCAACTTCCAGTGGCAAGATCACCATGGGCTTCACTGTAGCCCATGGGAAACACAAAAACATTCCACCAGCCTCAGCACATGCCAGAAACCAGCACTAGGACCCTGGTTCAGTACCAAATAAGAGACCTATACAGCCTCCAGCAGTGCCAGCCACCCCACACCCCCACCAATCAGCAGAGCATCAGATATGAGGGTCTCTTGTGGGCCTCAGGACAGCATCAGTGAAGCACCAAGTAAGCAGGGCTTGTAGACCCTAGCACAAGAAGCCTGAGGCAGTGCCTCTTCCACCCCAGGAGGAGAGAGCTCTGTCCAAATATTAGGAAACACCCTGTTTTCCAGAGCTAAGGTCCAGCAAGCAGGCTGTGTCCAGAGGTTGGCATAACAACAATCCTTCATGCTCACCCTCTGGATGATCTCACCCTATGGCAAATGCTCTTGTGGGATTTATGATTTGATACAATGTGTGTAATGATTTAGATTTGTTGGTGCTTCCCTATTCCCAGGAGATCCTAGGCTGAGATCTGGGGATACAGTGGACAGGCTGCAGCAGAAAGTGATCAATTTTATCTCCTGACATTTAGAACAATCTCTGTGCTTGAAACTGCTAAGTGAACCAAACTAGGTGCTGTACTCCTGTTCCAACCATGCTAATTCTGATTCTGCACCCAGTGTAATGATCACAAGGCTCAATTGCCCTTAAGACTTGAGACAGTTATTATAATCTAATAACTTGGATACTATTCCCACAGGAACCAATGCCTGTATTGTCCCCCAAAATGCCAACTTTTGGAACTTTTTATTCAAGACATAAGAATGACTGTGTTGGGACCTGCCTTTGGGGGATTTTCATGCTTAAAAAACCTGACCCCTGCCATAAGCCATAAGCCTTGCTTTTCAGGAGGACCTCCACTTCCAAGTTTTCCTCATTTTGAAATTAAATTTCTGTTTGATCCCTGACTTTCCTATCCTCAGTTCAGCTCTAGCCATCTATAAGTTAGATACAAGTTCTGATTTGGTTGACATCTCAAATTTAAAAGAAAGGAAAAAGGCAAAAAAAAATGGGCAAAAACAAATATACAAAACCAAATAAACAAACACAAATCTGACCACAGAAAATTGCTATGGTGATGGGGAAGATCAAGACACAAACTCAGAAAAGCACAAAAATGTCAAAACATCCATGGGCGCAACCCTAAAGAAAAATGGGAAGTGGTCTCAAGCCTAGAAAGAACTCATGGAAGAGCTCAAAAAGGAGCTTAGAAATTACATAAGAGAGGTAGAAGAAAAATTGGGAAGAGACATAATCATGATGCAAGAGAATTATGAATAAAAGGGTCAATAGCTTGGAAAGCAGAATTGTCAAAATGGAAAAGAAGATACAAAAATCCATTGAAAAAAACAATTCCTTAAAAAATACAATTTGCAAAATAGTAAAGGAAATACAAAACCTAACTAAGGAAAATAACACCTTAAAAGATAGAGTTGGGCAAGTGGAAGGCGACAACTCTATGAGACATTACAAATCAATCAAACAAATTCAAAAGAATGGAAAAAATAGAAGAAAATATAAAATATGTCAATGGGGGAACAAGCTGGAAAATTGATCTAGGAGAGACAATGTCAGAATGATTGGGCTACCTGAAAGTCTTAATCAAAAGGAGGAACTGGACAGCACCTTTCAAGAAATTATCAAGCAAAACTGCTCTGATATTCTGGAACCAGAGGGCAAAATAGACATTGAAAGAATTAACTGAACACCTCAGGAAAGATATCCCAAAATAAAAACTCCAAGGAAAATTATAGGCAAATCTCAGAAATATCAGGTCAGGGAAAAATATTACAAGTGACCAAAAAGAAACAATTTATATATCAGGGAGCCATGATAGAGATTACACAGAACTTAGCAGCTGTAACATTAAAGGATCAGAGATCAAGGGACATGACATTCTGGAAGGCAAAGGAGTTAGGACTACAACCAAGAACCTCCTACCAAGCAAAATTAAGCCTAATACTTCAAGGGAAAAAATGGTCATTCAACAAAATTAGAAGGATTTCAAGCTTTTCTAAGGAGAAGATCAGAATTTTACTAAAAAAAGATTTCTAATTTTAAGACCCAACAAAAGCCTAAAAATGTAAAAAAGGGAAAAGAAAACATAATAGACTCAATGGAGCTAAAGAGTTTACATTCTTATATGGGAAGCTGACATTATAATTCTTTAAAACTCCATCACTAATAACACAGGTAGAAAGAACACAGTCATAAGGTGAATTTGAGGGAATGACAAAAATAATTAAGGACTGAGAAGGAGGAGTACATTGGGTGCAGAAGGAAGGGAAAGGTAGAATGAGGTAAATTATTTCACATAAAGAGGCACAAAAACCTATAAGAATGCAGGGAAAGATGGGAGGGTTAGCATTGGGCATCACTTCAACCTTATTTTCATCAGTATTGGCTCAAAGAGGGAGTAATATGTGTAATCAATTCAATATAGAAATCTATCTTACCCGATAGGAACAGAGGAGGGGAGGAGATTTAGCAAAGGTGAGAGGTAAGGGGAAATGAAAGAAGAAGGGCAGACCGGAGTAGGTGGTAGACAGAAGCAAAACACTGGTGAGGAGGGAAAGGGTAAAAGGAGAGAGAGGAAAAATAAGAGGAAAAAATAGGATGTAGGGAAATAGACCGTAATTAAAATTTGTAAATTTGGATGAGATGAACTCTCTCATAAAATGGAATCAAATAGCAGAGTGGATCAAAAATCAGAATACTACAATGTATTGTTTACAAGAAGCACACTTGAAGCAGAGAGAAGCACAAAGAGCAAAGGTAAGCAGCTGGAGCAGAATCTATTATGCTTCAGTTGAAGTTAAAAACAAAAGATAGTAATCCTTGTCTCAGACAAAAAAAAAGCAAAAACAATAGAACCAATTAAAAGAGATAAAAAAGTAAACTACATCTTGTTAAAAGGTGTCATAGACAATGAAGTAATATCAACACTAAACATATATGAACCAAGTGGTATAGCATCCAAATTCTTAAAGGAGAAGTGAAGTGAGTTACAGCTTCATTACCAAATAAAAGATAGCATTATGAAATACAAATTGAATAATTTTGATTATACTAATTTAAAAAAAAAAAAGTTTTTTTCATAGACAAAACCAGTGCAATCAAAATTAGAAGGAAAGCAGAGAGCTGGGAAACAATCATTATAGCAAGTATCTCTGATAAAGGCCTCATTTCTCAAATATATAAGAACTGAGTCAAATTTATGAGAATATAAGCCATTTCTTCAACCAATAAATGGTCAAAGAATATGAACTGGTAGTTTTTAGATGAAGAAATCAAAGCTATCTACAAGCATATGAAGAAATACTCTAAATCACTTTTGAAATGCAAATTAAAACAATTCTGAGTTACCACACCACACCTATTAGACTGGCTAACATGACAAAAAATGAAAATGATAAATATTAGAGATGATGTGGGGAAATTGTAACATTAATGCACTGTTAGTGGAGTTGTGGACCGATCCAAACATTCTTGAGAGCAATTTGGAACTATGCTGAAGGGCAACCAAAGAGTGTATACCCTTTGATCCACCAACAACACTACTAGTTCTGTATCCCAAAGAGATCATAAAAAGTGGAAAAGACCTACCTGTCTAAACATATTTATAGTAGCTCTTTTCATGGTGAGAAAATATTGGAAATTGAGGGGATGCCCATCATTTGGAGAATGGCTGAACAAGCTGTGGTATGTGAATATAATGGAATACTATTATGAAATAAGAAATGATGAACAGGTAGATTTCAGAAAAAGAAAAAAACAAACCTGTAAAGAATTGTACAAACTGATACAAAGTAAAATGAGCAGAACCTGGGAAACATTGTATACAGCATCAGTAATATTGTGTGATGATAAACTATGAATGACTCTGCTTCTTTTCATCAACACAATAATCCAAGACAAGTAGAAAGGATGCATGAAGAAAAATGCTATCCATGTCTAGACAAAGAATTGATGGGCTCTGAATACATATTGAAGGATACTTTTTTTACTTACTTTATTCTTTTTTGTATTTTTTCCCTTTTTATATGTTTCTTCTTTCACAACTGTGACTAATAAGAAAATGTTTTACATGTTACCACATGTATAACCTATACAAATTATCTACCATTTTAGGAAGAGGAAAGGAGAGGGAGGGTGGGAGAAAAATTTGGAACTAAAAATCTTATAGAAATGGGTGCTTAGGGGGCAGAGTCAAGATGGCAGCTGGAAAGCAGGGACTAGCCTGAGCTCTCTGCCAAGTCTCTCCAAAAACCTATAAAAAATGGCTCTGAACCAATTCTAGAACTGCAGAACCCACAAAATAGCATAGGGAAGCAGGGCTCTAGCCCAGGACAGCCTGGATGGTCTCTGGGTAAGGTCTATCCTGCACGGAGCTGGGAGCGGAAGGGAGCGGAGCTGAGCGGAACAGAGCCCAGCGTGGGTGATGCGGACCGACCAGACCTAGAGCCGGGCAGAGCATGCCCTACCACCCTGAATCAGTGAGCTGTGGCAGTTACCAGACTTCTCAACCCACAAACACCAAGGACAACAGAGTAGGCGAGTGGGAGAAGTTGCTGGGGACTGGGATAGAGTTTGCAGTTCAGCTACCACCCCAGGGGCAGCGGAGGTGGGGCAGCTTTAGAGCTACAGCTGCAGTTGCTTCTGGCCCCAGGCCCACCTGGTGGGAGGAGTTAAGTGGTGAGTCAGAGCAAGAGTGAAGAGCCTGCTTGAGATCTAAG
>JAQQSZ010012442.1:0-12009 GCA_028646595.1 Phalanger gymnotis | reverse complement strand
TGCCTGGCCATGTTCCCAGCCAACTACTTGACCCTTGAATTTTTTGTCAGGGTATGACTGCTTGTAGAGTAGAGAGTATTTTGTTCCAAGCTTGAGGGGATGTGCTGTTGTTTTCAGAGCTATTTCTATACAGCCAGCTCTGCCACACCAGCGCTCCTCTTCCCCCAAGAACCACCAATGCAGACTGGACTCAGATCTTAAGCAGGCTCTGCACTTCTGCTCTGATCCACCACTTAATTCCTCCCACCAGGTGGGCCTGGGGCTGGAAGCAACTGCAGCTGTAGTTCTGTAGCTGCACCACCTCCGCTGCCCCTGGGGTGGTGGCCCAACCACAAACTCCTTTCACTCTGTTACAGCAGCTTTTCCCACTAACCTTCTCTGTTTTCTTTGGTGTTTGTGGGTTGAGAAGTCTTGTAACTGTCACAGCTCACTGATTCTAGGTGCTAAGGCCTGTTCCACCCAGCTCCGGCTCCTGGTCTGGTTGGTCCTGCCATTGCCCACACTGGGCTCTGCTCTGCTCCACTCCTAACTCTGTGTGCATTAGACCTTAACCAGTGACCATCCAGGCTGTCCTGTGCTAGAACCCTGCTTCCCTCTGCTGTTTTGTGGGTTCTACAACTCTAGAATTTGTTCAGAGCCATTTTTATAGGTTTTTGGAAGGACCTGGCGGGGAGCTCATGCAAGTCCCTGCTTTCTGGCTGCCATCTTGGCTCCACCGTAACATTACTATTAGAGAAAACCTGCATATTACATTTATATTAAATTCAGCTGCTTTGATTCAGAAATAGATACTTTTGAAATTGGTAGAACCAATTGCAAACTGAGTGCAAAGTGCAAATTGAGATATTTTATTTGTCAATGAGTGACATTTAAGGCCCTCCATATTCTAGCTAAACTGCAATAGAATCTAGGTTCCTTGTGGGCAGGACAGACTATTTTTTTTTCTGTTTTTGTTTCCCCAGTGCCTAGCACAATGCCTGGCACAAAGTAGTCACTTAATAAATGTTTATTAATTAATTGGTTGATTATTTGAACTTATCTGTCCAGCCTTTTTTCAGAGACATCTAGTACAATTCCTTTTATGTAGTCTACATTTCAGCCAAAAGCAGAAAATTCTAGTCTCTGTTCTGATCTGTCTTACCTCTCTGCTTTTACTCATATTGTCGGCTCTATCAAATTATGTAAGTTCCTCGAAAGCAAGACCTGTATTCTATCTATCAGTATCCTTAGCACCGTGTACAGTGGCTTGTATTTGTTAGCGCTTAAATGTTTCTTAGACTCATATGATTAAATTTGTTGATTGTTGAATGAATGAATGAATTCTCAACTTTCTTAGAAATATAGTTCCCCCTCTGAGACTTATGCTCCCAACTAGTACTCAGACTTGCAGACTAGATTTCCCAAAGGGTGATTATTATTACTCAGTGTTCCAGGAGTAACCCTGAGAGACTGTTTTTAGTACTGTAGCTCCCAAGCTCCCTTTGGCATGATCCCCATAAACAATCAGCCAATAGGCACAATTGGCTTCTAGAAGGGATACTTACAGAAATATAGTAAGAATAATTAGTATAAACTATTCCCCCAAAAAAACCTGGGGTACATTTTCCAACAAATACATATAATATCCATAGGGAGAATGTACTCTAGCTTAGTAGACTGGAGGTCACTTACACATATAGAGAACACACATGAAAAAAGAATAATTCATACATTTTAGTCAGGAAGGCTCCCTGAAAGCAAAAAGGGAGTTAGCATATGTCAAGCACAACACCACCTTGACCACAATTTTTCATCAGACTCGTGGAGAAAACCCAGGATCCTGAATCCTGGAGCCTTGGGACTAGCAGTGTCCCCCAGACTACTGGAGCTATAGCCCAAACCCCAGAACCACCACTGAGGGGAGAAATCATTGTGGAAAGGGAACTCGTCTTCCTCATTACTACCAGCAACAACTGCTAGCCAGCTGCCACCAACATCCAGGCCAGGCCATGAGCCTTGGGAATAGGAATCCTTCCAGCCCAGTGCCCTCAGCCATCATCCCAGGAAACAGCCCCTGCAAAGATGCAACCTGACAAGTGTAGAGCTACTGAAGACCCAGAAAAGAAAGTTCTTAACACCGAAGGTACTTTCTAGTTCTGAGTTCTATGATTGCATGTAGGTGAGTCAGTGTGGGGTAGTGAAAAGAGTATCGGACTGCCCTCATTATACATTACTTTCCTTCTCCCACTGCACAGTCTAACCACCCTCTATGCCTGGAATGCACTCCCTCCTCACCTCTGCCTGCTATGGTCCCTTACTTCCTTTAACACTCAGCTCAAGCATCACCTTCTCCAGAGACTTTCCGTTTCCCCCTCAGCTACTAAGGCACTGTTTCTAAACTACTTTGTATCCATCAGTATATTATGTAACCAGGGTCTGGTTCACGCACAGACCCCATCAGCTTCCTTGGCTGATAACCCTTCACATGGAGACGTCAGGAGCCTGTTTCCTGGAGAGTCCTTATGGCATATAAGGGAAATGCCTTGGAGAGACTATGGAGTGTATGTAGATGATTTGTAATTGATTCTAGGTGGCTAACCCTGTGGTGAAGAAGATCTTTGAATGGCTGCGGAAGCTTTCAAGGGGGCAGTTAGTGGCACAGTGAGGCTTGAAGTCAGGAAAACTCATCTTTCTGAGTTCAAATCTGGCCTCAGACACTTACTAGCTGTGTGACCCTGGGCAAGTCACTTAACCCTGTTTACCTCAGTTTCCTCAATCTGTCAAATGAGCTGGAGAAGGAAATGGCAAAACACTCCAGTATTTTTGCCAAGAAAACTCCAAATGGTGTCACAAAGAGTCAGACACAACTGCAACAACTCAACAAGAAGAAGCAGTCAAAAGACCTAGCCTGCTTCCGCCATTTCTCCTCTGCTGCTATTCTTTCAGCCTCTCTGTTCCTGGTGGAGTCACTCCTTTGCCCCCTGTGTTTGGTGGGAAACCATGCTGTAAGAAGAGAGGCCTTTGGGACTTCTCCCCTCTGAGTTTTATAAAGTCTGGAAGGAACCTCAATTTCCCAGAGCTCCAGAATTTGAACTACACAAGTCTCTTAACCTTGGGCCTCTCAATTTCCTCCTCTGTGAAGTGAGGGTACTGTACTAGGCAGTTTGCTAAGGTCCCTTCTTGTCCTAAATTCTGTTTTTATAAAAACCCGGTGGTTCCCAGTGTCACCAGAGGGGGCAGTGAACAAAAAGCGCTATTTATGGTCCCAATTTTATGCCATTCATGGTCTCTGTTAAGCACAATTCTATTTCCTACTGCACTTTATGACCTATGAGCTCAACGTTATTCCAGGAGATCCACAGCTCCAGACTAATTGATAACTAGAACATTTAAGACCTCTCTACGGAAAGAGGCTTTGGCCTCTTGCTGTTGGGCAAATGACTTCAGCTGAGTATGAGATAATCGTTGGATGCCCTGCCCACTATAAAAGACACCAACTCCTTCCTGTACATATTTAGCAAATAGAAAGGTTCTGGAGTGAGGCCCAGAAAGACTTAGAGAAGTACAGATGTGTCTGCTTTAAGAACTGCTAGGAATCTAGAAATAGAAACTTACAAAACAGATAATTTAGGGGTAGTGGTGATTATTTGCATTACAAAAAGATTTTTGCTTTACAAAATAATTCTCCCCAGGCTTCCTTTAAATGCTGAGCTCCCCTGCTGCATTTTGGTTTTGATCATTAGCTATTTGAAGAGAGAGGTTGGGCAGCTGGGGGGCAGAAGCATCCTTAGGCTTAAGTGGTGTTCAGTGCCACTGAAATTTGAGGCTCCATTTATTTTCTCATAAACAAGAGATGATATTAATATGGTGCAACCAAGTTTCTGTACTTCTGACTGAGCCTAATTTGAAGCAATAGTCTGGCAGTGAAAGACTTTAAGACCCTGTTCTCACACTCCACCATGTCCTGTGTAAGTGTATATCTCTACACCGCCCCCCCCCCCGCCTCTGCCTACAAAAAGGTCAATGAGCAAACCCTAAACAGCCAAGGTAGCTAGGTGGCACAGTGGATACTCAGACCTCAACTCTGAAAGACTTGAGCTTAACTCTAGCCTCAAGATACTAGTAAGCTGTGTGACCCTGGGCAAGTCATTTAACATCTATCTGCCTCAGTTTCCTCATCTGTAAAATGGAGATAATAATAGCTCTTCCTTCCCAGGGTTGTTGTGAGGATCAAATGAGATGATATTTGTAAAGCATTTAGTCAGTGCCTGGCACATAGTAGGCTCCATATAAATACTAGCTATTATTATTTTGAACCATTATTGGAGTGGCTTTGGGAAATGAAGAATTCAGGGTTCCTACTTTCTGGCATTTCTGATAAATGGAATGAACTTGTTACTAGTATCATTGTCTTTTCCACAGAAAGAACAAGTGACGGTTTCCATATTTGTGAAGGTCATGGATCACAGAGCTGGGATTTGAGCTTGGGTCCTCTGACACAGAGCCGGCACTCTTTCCATTCCCCCACAATTTCCATGTATCTCTAATAACTATTTCTCCCAATAATGTCATTATGAGCTTCCTATGTGTTGGTTGACCACAGTCATGAGGGCCCCTGCTCTCTAATTTTAAAATAATCTCTTATTTGCTACCATGATTTCTTAGCACTCCGGAGTTATATAGCACACCATCTAAGGATGTTCTTCAGGGTGTCCTTCAAGTGTTTCTACCACCCAGGCTCTCTGGTTCAGCTGATGCTTGAGCAATCTGGTGTCCTCCATCCTGTTCCTGTATCCCCCTCAGCAGAGCCAGGCTTCAGTCAATAGAGCAATAACTAGCAATTTTTGCTCTCAGAGCAAGTAGCACAAAATGTACCAGGGGCAGGCAGCGTGAAGTAATAATAGCTAGCATTTATATAGCACTTCAAGGTTTGCAAAGTTACAAGGGTTATCTAATTTTATCCTCTTAACAACCATGGGAAGTAATTTCTGTCATTCCCATTTTATAGATGAGGAAACTGAGGCAGGTAGGAATTGAGTGACTTGCTGTAATGTTAATGGGATATAAGATCTTCCTCACCCATCAATAAGCCTCATGTGGAGTCCATTAAGGGGAAGCTTGCTTGTAGGAAGGCTTTCACACCTTTTGCTAATTTCTAATTAGATGCTGATCCAGGAGGGTTGTGCTGCCTTCTGGCTCTGAGAAGTGTGTATATACTCTAAGCTGGTAGTTCACTTTGGGGGCTCACTTATGAGAAGGATCTTGTGATTCCCTGGTCGAGATTCTGACTGGCCATATGTTCAGACCCCCCGACTGCTCAGATGTTTGTGCTGTCTTGAACCAGGTATGTATGTAAAGTGTATAGCAATATTGCTTTGATTCAGGCAGTAGAGCCCTGTCTGTTGGTCTTTATTTCTCTGCTTATATTTTCTCTGAAGTTCAGGGTGCTGACTTTTCCCCAAACTAGTGAATGTAATTAAAGATTGTTGGCCCCTTAAACAGCTATCTTTCCTAGTAAAGCAGATCTAAGAACCTGTGCTAGCAGCCATCCTTCATATGCCAGTGTAGTTGCTGTTATGCTTGCCCAGGGTCACACGCCTGGGAAGTGTCCAAGACTGGATTTGAATTCAGGTCTATCCCGACTCCAGGTGGAACATTTAATTTATTTCACCACCCAGCAGCTGCCTAGTGTGTCTGAGGCTAGGATAACAGCAACAACGAAAGAAGAACTCACGTGCATGCATCTGCTCTCATACCAGCTTGCCACTTCTTATTTTAATGAATTATTCTTGCTAAGTAGGTACTAAACTTTCTTTATCGCTGATGTTTTGTCACCAGTGCCTTCTACATGTGGAGCAAAATCCCTGTCACCCCACCCTAATTTCAGTTCTGTCACTTGGTATAAGTTCAACACTGGATTCAAGGATTTTATGGTTGATAAGTCTGCCTTACACTTTAATGGTGACAGGCCAGTCTGTGACACACTGAAGAAAGTGTACAAAAAGATCCATGTCCAGGACTAAGCCTGGATGTCATAACAATAAACACATATTTATACAGTCTTCTAAACTTTATAAACTGATTTCCTGTAAGATAAGTAGAGCAAGTATTATTATTCACATGTTAGAGATAAAGGATTGTTAGTTAAGTTACTAAGGATCTTTTCACTGCCAAGTCTAATTGCCTTTTCTTGATCCTCATCCTTGCTCTCTTTACAACATTTGATATATTTGATTTCCTTTGTAATCCTGTGTATTTTATTTTGTGCATCTAAAAACGTGATTCTGAGGAGGCATATTTTTAAATGCATAAAATAAGATACACCATATTATAAAAGAAATTATATAGAAATGTGGTTATTAAAGCATTAAAAAAAGTTTATGGACCCCAGGATAGGGACCCCAGGACTAAAAGGAGGGGGTAGTCCATACTGCCAAATGCTGTATAGAGATATCAAGGATTTGGTTCAAGAAAAGGCAATTAGACTCAGCAATGAAGAGACCATTAGTCACTTTGGAGAGATAAGTTCTTCATCTCTATAAGATGTGAACAGTGGAAAGGAGAGAAAATAGATTTCTTTAAAAAAAACACCACCATCAAACACTTTTTAAAAAATGGATTATTGAGAAGGGTCGTACTACCTACAGATGTGGAATATTGCATCCAACAAAAAGAGAGAGGCCAGTTCTCTCCTGCCCCCAGACAGTAGTAATGTTGGCTTCCAGGACAAGGGTTGTTGTTGGCCATTCAATGAAAACCAGAGTGAGTTGGGCTTTGTTAAAGAGCATCTTTTGTCTCAATTCTTACTTAGCCCTTAGTCATTGAATGGGTGTTGTCTCAGACAAACAGACGCCTGGGAAAGACCTTCATTTAGAAAGGACAAGGTTATCCTAGGCCATCACCAGTTGTCTTGACTTTGGTTTTGCCACTGGACTTCAGTGACTCTTTAGGAGAGAGTGAGGCTAATGACTCTGGGCAGTTCTGCCTCACTAATTACATTCAATTCACTCGAAAGTCAAGATGTTACCCTTATGATGTCATTGGCCCTCTTGGAGAGGGAAGGACAAACAACAACAATAACATAGCAGTAGGAAGTAGATGCTTGCTCAGGTGTGCCTAAGATGGGCCTGTGGATCCCTGGTTGCCCATTTCTTTCTTTCTGTTTACTTCCCTGAACCAGAGAAATGGCCCTTTTCTGCCTAGATGATTAGCTTGTGAGTTCAGGAGATGAGCATTAACTGATGGAAGGAGGTGATTTCTGTATCGGCATGTTTCTGAGGAGAAAATTACCTCTGCTAGGAATGTCCTCTGGCAAAAGGACTAAAATGAGCCATAGTACTAGGCCAGTCAGGAGAACTGGACCTCGTGAGTTGTTCAGACAGTATAAGTCTGAGGTGAATTCAAGATATCTGTGCAGTAGTCCCACAAAAATGTCTTTACCATTTGGAGGGTGGGGGATGGGTGGCCAGAGTAAAAATGAATGTATTAGGATATTTGAAATGTTTTATAATTTCTGCATTTTTAAATTCATGTCTATGAATCTTTTTTATCTTATGCTGTTTCTGTGATGGAGGAAATAAACAGCCATCCTATGCCTTATAAATGTATTCTACGCTGAGTTACTTTTGCAGAAGGGAGACTATATCTGTTAGTTTTAGAGATTTTCTTGTAGGCACTTTGTGGTGAGGAAAGAGAGATACTCAGATCACTCTTTGGGGTCAGCCCTACCCTGCCCATGATTGAACCTAGCTCCATGTAAGCCAAGAGTCCCTTGCAGGGGCTATCTGGGCCACAAGGTGCATTGGAATGCCTACATAAGAGTTCCAGAACCTGATAAGGACATGATTCTCTTTTATTATTATTATTATTGAAAAGAGGAAGGCAGGGCGATTGGGGTTAAGTGACTTGCCCAAGGTCACACAGCTAGTGTGTCAAGTGTCTGAGGCGGAATTTGAACTCAGATCCCCCTGACTCCAGGGCAGGTGTTCTATTCACTGAGCCACCTAGCTGCCCCAAAGACATGATTCTCATCAGCAGTTAGCTATTCTGAGCTGAGCATGTGTGAAGAATGATCCACAGGATGCCCGAGAAGCCACAGTATGATGAGCTGAGAGGACAGAAAGACCTCTTGAAAACTTCATTGAAAAATAGCCCCAAGCTAAACTCATACTGATCAAAGATGGGATGGCCCTTGAGTGTCCAACACAGTTCTTGTCTAGCTTGCGAGAGACAAGGAGAGAAAGAAAAGAGAAGAAGGAAGGAAGGAAGGAAGGAAGGAAGGAAGGAAGGAAGGAAGGAAGGAAGGAAGGAAGGAAGGAAGGAAGGAAGGAAGGAAGGAAGGAAGGAAGGAAGGAAGGAAAGAAGAAGGAAGGAAGGAAAGAAGGAAGGAAGGAAGGAAAGAAGGAAGGAAGGAAGGAAGGAAGGAAGGAAGGAAGGAAGGAAGGAAGAAAAGAAGGAAGAGAAAAGAAATGAAGAGAAAGGAAAAGGAGAGGAAAGACAGAACTAAACAAGCTGACATGTCTGGATGGCTGGAAAATAACCACAACAGACAGAACTTACAGTTTAAGGTTAAAGGCATACAGTTGCTCTTTTGTAGCCTAAAAATCATAGGACTATTTTCATTGTGTTCACTGTGGAACAGACTATTAGTCTTCTACATTGTGCCATTTAGTCATATCCAAAAATACAGATTGTAATTAATGCCAGCAATGTCACCTTTAAAAGAGAATTATATGTTTAATTCATATATGAGCTATCTTCCTCCATTGAAATGAAAATTCATTTTCAGAATGGATAAAGAACTATAACTAGGGCAGGGCATCTGGGACTTTGCCCTAGGACAGTAAAATATAGAGGGTACAAAAATTTAAAACATGCACCATAAATAATTTACCACCTAGTTAGCAAGAATAATTTGTTAAAATAACTAGTCGTCTCCCACTGCTATCGACTGAATTTGTCTCGATTGCATCTTGGTTTATGATTATATCCAGAATTACAAAGTTGATTCAAGAGCCCATTTGTGGAGATACAATATGCTATAGTTTTATAGAGTGCCTTATTTGGAGTCAAGATCATGATAGCTCCTATGTGTGTAACCATGGGCAACTCGCTTAACTTTTCTGTGTCTCAGTTTTATCATCTGTGAAATGGGAATAATACTGGCAGAATCTACCTTGCAGAATTGTTGTGAAGCTCCAATGACTGTAATATTGTTATTTTAGACGTCATATGTAAAGTTCGTTGCAAACATGTTAAAGCACTGCATAAATGATATTCTTATTCATGCGACTTATCCTAGGTACCAAAATGTTAAAGCATTACAGAAGTGTTATTGCTATTCATGCAACTTGTCCTGGGTACCTGGGTACTAATATAGTATAAAATGCACATGCTTAGATTTTATGTGGGGTGCTCTGGTAACTTGTCACCAAGAATCCCAAAATTTTCTAGTAAGTTTGCAACTAAAAGCCTACCTTTAAATTTTGAACAATGCTAATAGAGTCAAGTAAAATATTAACTCTTCAAAAGAAAAAGGAAATGATGCAAAATGAAATACAATTGTAGTGGGGTATTAACTGCAAAGGGTCTACAAGAGAGATGTGGTAGGAACTGAAACAATTTATGCATTGTCAAAAAACATCTCTCTGCCCTTAGATCATGTATCAATGGATACATACTAATTGTTATGTTTTATTTGTGGTTGTACAATTCTTTTTTCTTCTGAAATTGAACTAACCATGAGGCAAAATATTGCAGAAAATGTATTGGATTTGGTGTTGGAGCACCTTTATCCACATCCTGACCCTGTTACAGGAGTCACCTTCTGAGCCTTAATTTCATCATCTATAAAATGAGAGTTAGATGAGACACTCTCTAAAATCTGTTCCAGGTTAAAATGTATACCCCTTATGTTATTTTGATGATCAAATATCTTGCTACATGGCACTTTACTCAAAGCACAACTCAAACGTCACTCCCACCATCAAAGCTTCCCTTACGACACCTCTGCCTAGTTCCTGATGAAACGGATTTTTCCTTCATTTGATCTAATGGTACTTTACACTCTTATTTTCCTCATATTTATATTAGTAGGCATAACATAATGCAAGGAGTATTAGATTTGGAATCAGGGAACTGGGTTCAAATCTCACCGTAAGAACCTACTAGTTGTATGATCATGCATATTCTCTGAGGCTCAGCCAACTCATCTATAAAATGGGGATAATAATACCTATTGAATCTTCATTACAGGATAGCTATGAGGCTCAAATGTGACCATGCATAAAAAACACTTTGCAAACCATAAAGTATCATATAATTGTCAGGCATGATTATGTCTGACTATTAGATCTGCAGGCTTCTAGTATTTGGACACTCTAGAAAGGGAGAGTTAGGTTCAATGTAAGGAAACATTTCCCAATCATGGGAGCTATTCAAAAACGGAATGCACAACTTGACCCACCTCGGGAGGTCATGGGTTCTTCTTCACTGGAGTTCCTCAGAGGCTGTCTGATTGCCTGTCAGCTCTACCACCACCACCATTTATAGCCTTCTTTCCATTCAATCTATACCCCCAACCCCTTTCCCTAATTCAGATCCTCATCACCTCTAGCCTAGACCACAGCAATAGCCTCCCAATGGGCATTCTTGTTGCAGGCTCTCTCCTCTCCAATTCATTTTTCACAAAGCTGCCCCTCAGAAATCCCCCTAAGGTACAGGTCTAGCCACATCACTTGCCTATTCAAAAATATTGGTCCTCACCGCCTCGAGGATTAAAAAAAACAAATGTCTTAGCTCGGCATTTAAAGCCCTTTCACAGTCTGGCTCCAGTTTACCTTTACAGACTTGTTTCAGATTATCCACCTTTCTGTGTAGCCAAACTGGTCTTTGCCTGGACTGCCCCTCATCCCTTGATTTGCACTCTCCTCAATGCCATCTCTGAGAGAGTTGTAGATAAAGTGTTGCTTGATTAGAAAAATCTAGGATTAAATCCTAGGTTTAAATAGCTGTGTGGCCTCAGGAAAATTCCTTACTTCTCTGTGCCTCAGTTTTTTCATCTGTAGAATGGGGATAATTATGGTACATTCCTCACAGTGCCATTGTGAGGTTCAAGTGAAATAAGATATGTAAAGGGTTTTGCAAACTTTAAAGTGCCATGTAAGTATTATTATTTTTGTTATTAATATTGCAGCCCAGTTTCCTTCAAGGTTTAATGCCACTTCCAAATTTTTTTCTACTTCTCGTCCAATTTTAATACTCTTTCTCTCTGTCCTCAATTTACCTTATACATATTTAGCTGTGTAAGTGTTTTATTCAGCCCCACTCCCACCCCTAGCAGGATGAAAGCTCACTGAGGGACAGGACTAATTTTCATTTTGGTTTTTGGATTTCTGGCACCAAGCACAGTGCTTCGCATATGGTAGGTGCTTAATAAGCACTTGGTGAAATAAATTTAATTACTATTTGGGTACAAGAACTCAAAGGTCTTTTGCAATTGTGAGATTCTGTCATCCTATGAAGTGCCTAATTAAGTGAAAAGAGGTAAGCCAGCATCTAACTGCCTTCAGTAAGTCCAAATCACCTCACCCCGAATAATCATATCCTAAACTACTGAAAGAATTTTCAACTGTGATTGTTGAATAATTATTAATGATATCTGAGAAATCCTGGTGAATCGAGAGAAGCCAAAAGACTAGAGGTGAGCTAAAGAACTAGGGATGTTGATCCTAGATCGAGGAATCCTTCAAATATTTAAAGGGTTATCATAAAGGAGAATTGGCCTTGTGCTGCCTGCTCACAGAGGAAAGAATAGGCCCAATGTAGGCAGTTACATAGAAAGGTGGATATTAGTTCAACATAAGAAAACACTTCCTAACAGAGCTATTCAAAAGTGGGATAGATTGCCTCATGTGGTAGTGAGCTCCCCATCCCTGAAGCTCAATGATGACTTACTGGGATGATGCAGGATAGGGTTGGATTATTAACATCTAATGTTAACATTAACAATTATTAACAATTTTATAATTC
>JAQQSZ010012441.1:0-12010 GCA_028646595.1 Phalanger gymnotis | reverse complement strand
ATGAGAAATCAAGATATCAAACAGAACCAAAGGAATGAAAAAATGGAAGACAATGTGAAATATCTCATTGGAAAAAACCACTGACCTGGAAAATAGATCCAGGAGACATAATTTAAAAATTGTTGGACTACCTGAAAGTCATGATCAAAAAAAGAGCCTAGATATCATCTTTCAAGAAATTATCAAGGAGAACTTCCCTGATATTCTAGAGCCACAGGGCAAAACAGAAATTGAAAGAATCCACAGATCGCTTCCTCAAAGAGATCCCAAAGAGAAATCTCCTAGGAATATTGTCACCAAATTCCAGAGCTCCCAGGTCAAGGAGAAAATACTACAAGCAGCCAGAAAGAAACAATTTGAGTATTGTGGAAACACAATCAGAATAACCCAAGATCTAGCAGCTTCTACATTAAGAGATCGAAGGACTTTGAATATGATATTCTGGAGGTCAATGGAGCTAGGATTAAAATGAAGAATCACTTACTCAGCAAAACTGAGTGTCATGATCTAAGGCAAAATATGGATTGTCAGTAAAATAGAGGACTTTCAAGCTTTCTCAGTCAAAAGACCAGAGTTGAGTAGAAAATTTGACTTTCAAACACAAGAATCAAGAGAAGCATGAAAAGGTAATCAAGAAAAAGAAATTGCAAGGGACTTACTAAAGTTGAATTGTTTATATTCCTACATGGAAAGATTATGTGTATGATTCATGAGACCTCAGTATTAGGGTAGCTGAAGAGAATATGCATATATATATACATATATATATATACATATTTATATACATATATATGTATGTATATATGTGTGTGTATGTATGTATATATGTATATGTATATGTATATATATATATATATGTATGGAGAGAGAGAGAGAGACAGAGAGAGAGAGAAAGAGAGAGAGGGCACGGGGGAGTTGAAAATGAAGGGATGATATCTAAAAGAAATAAAATCAAATTAAGGGATGAGAGAGGAATATATTGAGAGAGGAAGAAAGGGAGAGATAGAATGGGGTAAATTATCTTGCATAAAAGTGGCAAGAAAAAGCAGTTCTGTAGGGAGAGAAAGAAGGCAGGTGAGGGGGAATAAGTGAATCTTGCTCTCATTAGATTTGACCTGAGAAGGGAATACCATACACACTCAATTGGGTATCTTACCCCACAGGAAAGAAGGAGGAAGAAGATAAAAAAGGGGGGATGATAGAAGGGAGGGCAGATGGGGGAGGAAGTAATCAAAAACAAACACTTTCGAAAAGGGTCAGGGTCAAGGGAGAAAATTGGATAAAGTCAGATACATTAGGAGGGAGCAGAATATGGTTGGACTTTCACAACAATGGTATTATGGAACGGTTTTACATAATGATACACATGTGGCCTATGTTGAATTGCTTGACTTCTTATGGAGGGTGGGTGGGAAGAGAAAAGGGGAGAGAATTTGGAACTCAAAGTTTTAAAAACAGATGTTCAAAAAAAAGAAAGGTTTTTGCACGCAACTAGAAAATAAGATACACAGGCAATGGGGCATAGAAATTTATCTTGCCCTACAAGAAAAGAAGGGAAAAGGGGATGGGAGGGGAGTGGGGTGACAGAAGGGAGAGCTGACTGGGGAACAGGGCAACCAGAATATACGCCATCTTGGAGTGGGTGGGAAGGTAGAAGTGGGGAGAAAATTTGTAATTCAAATTCTTGTGAAAATCAATGCTGAAAACTAAATATATTAAATAAATTAAAAAAGACTCAAAAAAAGAAGGGAATATGAGTTGAAATATATGATAGCATGACATCAGAAAGTGTAAGCAAAATGGTGGTGGGGTCAGGGGAGAATGTAAAGAACAAGGCTGTATCCCTGAGGTAGGATTATAGAATACTTATCATTAAACTCATCAAAAATTCCTTGGAACATATACTAAAAAATCTATCAGAGCCATGTAGATCACCAAGACAAAGTTTTATAGAGATAGAAAAAGTGAAAGTCTAGGATAGAGCTTTGGAAGGCAATCACTTTGAGGTGGCCAGGAAAAAGATAGTGATGCAGCAAAGAACAGATGGGAGGGGAAAAAAAGGTAAAATAAAAAAGTGTCACAAAAACCCAGTGACAAATGCTACAAAGAGGTCAAGAAAGAGATGAGAGAAAAAACAATTGGAATTGGCAGTTAAATGGCAGCCTTGCATAGAGGATATGATGCTGGACTTGGAATCAAAAAGGTCTGTGTTCAAAATGCACCTGTGATTGTGTGATCCTGGGCAAATCACTAAACCTCTCTGAGTCTCAGTTTCCTCATCTGTAAAGCGAAAGAGCTGGATTAAATGGTCCCTAAGGTTCCTAGGTCCCTGCCAGCTCTAAAGGTATAATCCTCTGATCCTGTGAACTTTGAAAAGAACAGTTCCAGCTGAGAAGTTTTACACAAAGTGCCAGGAAATAAGAGAAAGTAGAAGCAGTAAGTGAGCAGCTAGGTGGCATAGTGGATAAGAGCATTGGACTTGGAACCAGAAAGGCTCATCTTTCTGAGTTCAAATCCAGCCTCAGACACTAGCTGTATGACCCTGTGTGACCTTCTGACACTAGCTGTGTAACCCTGTTTGTCTTAGTTCCTCACCTATAAAATGAGCTGGAGAAGGAAATGGAAAATTACTCTAGTACTTCCACCAAGAAAGCCCCAAATGGACTCACAGAGAGTTGGACGTGACTGAAAAATGACAACTTAAAAGAGGAAGTAAATGTAAAAAGTTCTTTTTATCCAAATGACCATAACAACAACACAAAAATAATCATAATAAATGCTTTTATTTATATAGTGCTTTCAGGCTTTCAAGATGTTTTTTGACTTGCATCATATTCATTTGATCACCGTAATAATGAGGTAATATAGGTGTTATTAACTGCATTTTACAAAGGAGGTACCAGAGGCAAAGAGAGGTTAAGTGACTATCCAGTAGTTACACTGCTACTGTGAGAGATGGAATTCAAATCCATTTCTGGCCTGATTCCACATCCAGCATTCTTTCCATTTATACCACACAGCCTTCAAACTAGTCTCACTCCCTCCAGTTCAATCTCCAAACATTTGCCAGAATAATCTACTTGGAAAGCCACTGTAACGTCAACTTAAACAGTCCCTCCCACAGAATATTTTCAAGTGTTTTTTAAGAAAGAAGGAACAGAATCTTGAAAAGAGATTAACTTTCATGACAGAGAAAGACTGCTAAGGATACAGAGGAAAAAAATAAGATAACTTTTATTGAGACAATGAGTAAATTAACTGTCATGGAAAAAATGTGAAAAGGCATTTTGAGAGATTTCTCTTATTTATCTCTTATTCTTTGAAATATTCATCCTGAGAACAGACTTTACCTGCCATCCAGAAAGAACTGAATTATTTTACTGTGGTTTCAAAATTAAACAGTAGTTAGTAGTAAATGAAGAGACTTTGTGACATTTCTCACTACTGATACAATGATGAAACAATTATTTTTTGTAGTATATATTTCTGTTAGTAGGTTATATAAGCAATAACATTGATGTTTGTCTAAGTCTATAGGAGATTCAGATGTGGGACTGAAAGGTAAAAAGTGTAGTTTATAGAAGAAGAGGTATCTCTGGTTTTGATAAAGTCTAGAGTTAACCAATAAATTTTATATTATCTTTATTCATGGAAATTTGAATAAACCTGTCTACTAAAAACTATAGATGGCAATCGAATAGTAAATTCTTAAAAGAAAAGAAGCTCAAACTACAACCTAAAATTGCATATCCTGAAAACCTGTGCCTAATTATCAATTTGTTAAAATGGATATTCAACAGAAGGGAGCCATTCGAAGCATTCCTGTGGGGGAAAAGAGAGAAATGGGGACAATATTCAACTTACAAGTAATCCACAGAACAAAAACTTTAAAAAAGTAAATATAGTCTCTAAAGTAAGAAAAGGTGATGAAATAGAGGTTATTCTGAAAAAAGAAAAAAATAGTAAGACTTATCTATAAGTTATTTTTAAGAGGGGTCATCAAGATATTTAAAAAGCAAAGGGATAAAGATATAAGCAAAATGTAAAGAAACAGAAGTGAAGGTGAAAGAATAGAACTAATATATCATGGAAAAACCCCACAATGATTATACAGGGAAATCAATTTATTTTGTGACAAAATTACAGAGTAGGAGGATACATAAATGGGGAAAAGGAAGATAGAGGATAGAGAGGAATAGGTAATATATCCTTATCAAGTATATAGGTGAAGGTCAAAAAGATAATATCTCCTATAATCCCTCAGCAAGAAGACACTTCAAGAGAATGGGAAAGATGGCAGAAGGAAAGAATAAAAACTGGGAAGATGAAAGGCAAGGGTCTCAATCCAATTGGGAGTGCGTGGGTTCCACTGAAGTACACATGAATAGGGTAAGAGATGTATTCTGAAATTGGAGAAGGAGATGCAATGATGCCTTTAGTTTGGGGTAGTTGATGCATTGGGACACCACCTTTTCTAAGAGAATACTATTCCTCTATATACAACATTCTGCTCCAGGAATAAGAGAATGATTATAGTCAGCTGGAACCCAGAATAAATGAGAAGAGGGGAGATAGACGCATAGAACCAAAGATGAGATTGCATAGCCAGTCAATATGAGGAGGGAAAGGGATAGAATTGAAATACATTCACCTGGAAAACTTGCTTTTCTCCACATGACTGCCCTCACAGAAGTACACTTCTATTGCAGAGGTACAAGTGGGGGAAAAAAAGAATGATGGTAAAGGTAATAATATAAGTATTGGTAAAAGAAGGATCTCAAATTTCATACTTCAGAAGTTTTAACTCCATGAGGAACAGAAAGAGATTTTTTTAAAAAAGAATAAATAAAAATATAGTCTACAAATTAGGAATAGGCAGGAAAAGAAGAGAATTAATTAAGAACAAAATAAAGAAAATCTTCCTTGAAAAAAGTACAGAAAAAGAAAATAACAAATATAAAAAGTTGGAGAAGAAAAAGAAGGGGAGGGAAAATTTTTCGATGAATCACAACCAAGAAGGGAGAAAGAAGGGGAAAAGAAGGGAAGAAACATATAGCTAAATAAATGATTTAAAAGGAAATCAATAATTCAGGTAAAACTACAAAACCAGGGAAGGAGTTAAGGAAAACAAATTGGAGAGAGGGAAAAGAATATATGGGAATAGGGTTGTTGTGGTCCAGGGGTGCTGAGAATGCTGAAATGCAAGGGTACAGGTTGGGGGTCTGCCTCAAAAGAATTAGACCACTCAAGCCTTCTAGACAAAGTAGTGAGTTTATTCATGATGCCAATACAAGTGGGCCAGACTCCTAGTGAGTCTGCGCCTTTGATAGGGACAAAACTGATACTTCTATAGGGAAAAAAGATTGTGGAAAGATTTGGATGGGATCTAGGAGTGGCAAAGAGCCTGGAGTGATCTGGAGGGAAAAGGGGGTCTGAATTGGATTAAGGAGTGGGACGTATCCTGGGGTGGTCCAGAAGTAACAGAGAATGAAGGTTTGGGCTGGGTTGGGGTCCACAGCAAAAGGAAAATTGAAAGGATTATTGACTGGAATGGGCCAAATGCTTCAGGTGAACCTTGGTTCCTGAAATCTGTTTCAGATTCAAGGACTGAGGGTCTTTCCCTTTTTAGGGGTTCAGGTCCCATACCCTCTCAGAAACAGAAAAAGATACACATATTTATCAATACCACAGAGCATATTTTCCCCCAAAAAACAGACCATTGGGACAATTAGAGAAATCTGAAATTTTAAACATTACAGTCCACAAAACAATAAAATTAGTCATCAGTAACCAGACCATAAACATTTAAATGAAAATAAAAATGAAATTCAAATAAATAAGCAGGTCAAAGAATAAATAATTAATAACTGTGAAATATAGTGAGGCAGCTTATTTAAATTTGGGGGATGCAGTAAAAGCATCACTCAGATATCCCTAAAACATATTCACCAAATAAAAAAATGAGAAGACTGATGAACTAAATGCGCAATTTGAAAAAATAGGGGGAAAATGACTCTATAAGTACAGGAGAGGAAAACTTGAAAATCATATGAGAAATGTATACATTGGAAACGAAAAAGGAATAGAACTGATTTAGGAGCTGATTGAAAAGACTGACAAAATTAAGGGAAACAAAAATAACATAGCTAAAATCACAACCCCAAAAGAAATGAAAAGATGTAACAGAACCTATGACATAATTATATGCCAAACAAAATGGATAATTCAAAAGAAATAGAGATCCACAAAAATATAATGCCCTCAAGTGAACAGAAAACCCAAAAGAGATCTTAAATAATTTAATTTCAGAAAAAGAAACTTAATAAGCTATAAAAAAATAACAAATGTGGCAGGAGAGAGCCATGGGCATTGGATTTACAGTAGAATTCTGTCAAGCTTTTAAAGAACAATACCTACACTATACAAATTATTCTTCAAACTGAGAAAGAAATCACTTTATATAAACTCTTTTTATAAAAGAAATACAGCCTAATACCTAAAATGGGAAAACTTAAAGCAAGGGATTCTATGAGGTAAAGGTGAAAAAGAAGGACATCCCAGAAATGGGGGTTAGGCAATTTGAGGGTAAGGAAACCAGATATGAAGGTCGTGTATGTGTGAAGAACAGAGAAAAGGCCCATTTGGAAGGAATGAAGAGTGAATGAAGGGGAGTAAAATATAAGATTGTAAAGATAGGTTAGGGCCAAGTTTTGAAAGGCTTTAAAAGCTAAATTAAAGAGTCAGAATAGTGAACATGAGTCATTAAGAAAGGTCAAATTATAGTCAGTATATTCTATTTGGGAAGCAGGAAAAATATGTAAAATGTTTTGGAAAGATTTCCATCCAAAAATGTATTTTTTAAAAGTTTTGTTCCTTAAAGGGTTTTGAAAATGTTCAACTATTGATATAATTTATCTATACAGAATGCTGCACTGTTCCAGATAGTAAAGGTTCAACTGTAATGAGCTATTTTCAGTGTAATTTAATTATTATCCTGATGGGTTAGGATTAGGGACTTCCACAGGGAGCAATGAAACTCAATTTCCCTTCAGGCAAAGACAAACATGTATGAACTTTTAGTATGCCTTAATATCTGATCAAGAAGCTTGTCTGTTCATGTTTCATCTGAAAAAATAAAAAAGGAAAATAGAACTCCCACAGGTCAATGAGAATCAGAAGTCTAAGAACATGGTTACGATTGTCCTTCTTGCTTGGAGAGGACCAAAATGGCATCAATATGTTGATGTCAAGGTATAGTGTCTTTGACTGGTGGATCAGACCGATATGAGATCAGAAGGCTCTACCACAGGTCAGGCACAAATAGTCCATATTAATATCTGAAGTGGAGATATCTCTAAACTTGCACATCTTATGTTTCTTTTGAGCTACTATAATTCTGCTTTAACTCATAAAACACAGTGCCTTCTTTGATGCAGGCATGCCACGCTGGGTGGTCCTGTGCCAGTGTGTCCTTGTATCACTTCTTCTGACATCCCTGTGAGTACTTGCCTTCTGTGAGTTCTCCATAAAACAGTCTTTTAAGCAAACCTGTTTGGCATTCAAACAATGTGGCCAGCCCATCAGACTAGACAGATTACAAAGAACCATTTATTGAAGTTACTTCTGGTTCTCATTGGATTTCAGAGGTAGATCAAGTTTCTCCTACCACGGGAGTTGAGACTTTGACTTTGTAAAATGCACTCCCATCTTCTACCCCTTTGCGGTTGGAATAATGGTGTCCAGAACAAAGCCCTAGCCAGTGTCCTAAAACTAAACTTTCCTAGTTTGAATTTGGCCATGGCCCACAACCATCAATCCTTTCATCGAGGCAAGAAAAACCCTAAAAACCAAAGGCACCACTATGAAGAAAAGGGACAATCCACTGACTGCTTGGGTCTGTTAGATATTAAACAACTTGGGGGGGGGATTGTTAGTGATACCAGCTTGAAGTCCTTCTAGCACTCTCTTAGAGAAAAGATCTACTCCCCTGTTATCTGCTTATGCATATTTTTAATTTATGCTTATCCCAACAGAGATGATGTGAAGGGGAAGAAAGGTCTTCACAGAATGAGCATTAGGCATTTAGAATAGTTATCCTTAAGTAGTATTTGGGGTACCTTTTATGTGTTTGAAATTGTATTAAAACCAGATAGCTAGCTATCAGAGAGCGGAAAAAAAAGATGAAAAGAAATATTATGAAAGGAGAGAAAGAACAACAAAATGAACTCATTTCTTTTAGTTCTGCCCAGAAGAACTACATCAAATGTATTAGCTATTAACAAATATGAGGAACATCTAACCTACAGTGCAAGGAACGACAATATTCAGATCATACAAAATAGGATGAAAGAATATACTGAATAGACCCTAAGGAACTTCAGTAGAGTTCAGCACACTGTTATTTTCCTTCCCATCAAAAAAAACTCCAGTAAATAAATGAACATACTTACATGGAAAAAAAATAAGCATGCTGAAAACTACTCATTAGTGACACAGAAACTGGTATGAATTTTCAAGTGCTGACAATTAGGGCTGATCATGATTTCATTAGAAGCCTGGGGCCAAAACCCCACTCCTACAAGCAGTTTCTCTGTATGAATACAATTAAATTTTCTCTTCTCCTCAGGCCTTTAAATTTCCTTGGCAACAGTCTACATCAAACCATGGGGTGAATTTTATTCTCTTCTGACAAGGTGCAGGCTTGACCAGAAAAAGAACTTTAGTAATGAACATTAATTAAATCATGCTATTAAGAATGACAGCTTGAACTACACTCTCTCAAACTCTATATCCTGGCTCCTGGCAAAAGCTGAAAAATATATAGGTGGGTAAAGGGAAGCCATATGAAATTGATCGAGAAGGATATTAAAGGGAAAACCCACCCTCATGAGATTACAAATCCAACAGAATATTGAAGATCTCACGAAGTAACCACAGATGCTTATAGAATCCAGAGAAAAGCAATCTATTAGCAGAAAGACAGTTGAGATTCTTGTAATAAAAAACACTGACAAAACATAAATACAGTAAAAAATTTTAATCAAAAACCTGAATTCATTACAAACATGAAAGATATATTCATGGACTGTAAAACATCCTATACATAAGTAATGCTGCAGTTAACAACAAAACATTAATATGAGAAAGAAGCCCCATTTTGGGGCAGGATACCATATGTCCCTGATTAAAAGATGTCTAAAAAGGAGAGAGGGATTTTATAAGGTAGAAGGAGGGAATGTATTACAATCTTGTGGAACAGTGCAAAGGCCCCCCAGAGAAGAGGTGGGATGCCATGTGTGAGAAAAATTCTGGCCAATTTGGCTAGACCAAAAGTGTAGGAAGGGGAGGCATGTATAATAAGGCTAGAAAGAAAGTTTAGGCCCAGGTAATAAAAGGTTTATATCTAATGGTAGAGACCATAGGGAGTGACTAGAGTTTATTAATTTGGGTGCAGATATTGTCAGACTTCTGCTTAAAGAAATTTAGTAACGTTTTGGTACATGGATTGGAATGAGGAGACAACACAAGGGGATAAATTAGGCAGCCATGAGAACAGTAGATGCAAGAGGTGATGAGAATCCGAACTGAGGTCATACCTATGTGCACAAAAGGGTCAGACAGTGAAAATACTGTGGAGGTAGAAACTGTAAGATTTGGCAATTGATTGTAAACACCAAATTAATGAATTGTAATATATCAAATATTATAATGAGAGGCAATGTTGTTGTATAGAAAGTTTGCCTCAGAAGAGAACTTGAATTCAAAACCTGCCACTATTACTATCTATGTGATCAAGTCACTCAATCTCTCCAGGCCTCAGTTTCTACTTCTTTAATATGGGAGGAGAAGTTGAGTTAGAATTTGGGAGTTCTTAATATGAGGATTGAGAACTTAGTTTTTCAAAAAAAAATTTAAAATCCTCTACTCTTCCATCTTGGCTCTGCCCCCAGAATTTATTCATTTTAAACACTATTCAGAGACAAGAAACTATAGGCTTTACCAGACAACTAAGGGGTCTATGACACAAAAATTATTAAGAAGCTTTGATCTAAATGGTCTCCAAAGGTTCTTTGTAGTTATGAAATTCTTTGATTCTAAGAAAAGGTTTATTTGCTTTTCATGATTGTCTTCCATTTGATTAGTAGAGCCTAATTAATATGGATGACTCACAAAATTAATTAACAGTAATAAATTAAAACCCTGGCCTGCCCCTCCCAAAAGAGGGCTTGTCTTTATTTTCTTTTGATGGGAAAAATAATTTTTTCAATTGTTGCAATTACCATTACAACTTCTCAAGGTTTCACTTCCTCTCTATTCCAGTGACTGGAGTCAAACTCAACTCAAAGCCACTGAAGCATATACAAGGATCCCTGTGGGATGTATGTTGACTTAGAAAACCACATATTACTATTATATATGTTTTATTTTATTTTTTATTTATTATGTTCAACATTTCTCAAATATATTTTAATCTGGTTCTGGTCAGCATTCCCCAGCTATCAGTTTGACACCTGTGCTCTACACCATAAAATCATAACTGAGTAGAAAGAAAGCTGCCTCTTAATATACAAATAGACTTCTGATGGAATCACTGAACCTGTTCATTTTAAAAGCATCCCCTCCCCCAGCACACCACATCAGATGTACCCTATTCTTGGACTTAGAAGGCTGTCCTCTTTTGGAGGAATTCTAAGTGCTATCCAGTCTAGGCATCTGTTTATACAAAAGCCTGACTTTTACTCTTCTGAAAGGCAACCCAGATATAAACTCATTTGTCTGAAGAATCTACAGAGAGGAAGGGCAGATCAGTTTCTAATGAAGGAAATTTTATGCAGTTATAGAAAAAAATTACAAGTCAAGTGAAGTGTCCTGAAATCAATGAAAAAATTGAAGGGTAAAGGGGGAAAAATCCCAATTGTAATAATTCCAAGATGACTTGTCCTTACCAGGCTGCAAGTCATCCAAAAAAAGGCACAAATAATTTAATGTATATTAAACAATTTCCTAAGTGTAATCCAAAATTTTTTCAACATTCCTAAAAAAAACTGACACCACTGACTTTGAAACTATTGTAATATTAAGTGGTAACATTAAAATAAACTCAATTTTTGAATAACTTATGGGGCATTATATAAAATTTAATGTGAAAATGTACATTTAGCTGTGATGCTAAAATTTTTCTTTCATTTCTCTAATCAGAAAAAAATGCCCTATAATTTAAATTTCATCCTATTATCCTATCTTACTACCCAGGCTCTGAATATACTCCCCCCATTTTCTCCTCTGCCCCCAGTGTACCTGATATCTTAAGTTTCCTGCTATTTTCCTTAAAATTTCCCCTCTTTCAGTCAGGTGGCAAGGAGTACTCTACACTAGAGGTTCTTAACCTTTTTTGTATATCATGGATCCTTTTGACAGTCTCGTGAAGCCTATGGTTCCCTTCTTAGAAGAATGTTTTTAAATGTATAAAATAAAATGTATGGGATACGATTATCAAACAATTTTTAAAAATTCACAGATCCCAGGTTAAAGCTCGTGCTTTAAATGATACACTACTAAGGCTGCCAGACCAAAAAGACTCTGTCAGGCAGGGGCCATGTTGCTGTATGAAATATCTATAAACTGTTAGTGTCATTAAATATTAGTATCTAGACTCTTTTGTGATTAAAGCTTTGGGAAGTATCTAGAAAATTAATACGGAGCCAAGATGGCAGCTGGAAAGCAGAGACTAGCATGAGCTCTCCACCAAGTCCCTCCAAAAACCTATAAAAAATGGCTCTGAACCAATTCTAGAACTGCAGAGCCCACAAAGTGGTGGAAGGAAGCAGGGCTCAAGCCCAGGACAGCCTGGATAGTCTCTGGGTAAGGTCTATCCCGCACAGAGCTGGGAGCGGAGGGGAGTGGAGCTGAGCGGAGCAGAGCCCAGTGTGGGCTGCGTGGACCAACCAGACCAGGAGCCGGGCGGAGCATTCCCTGGCACCCTGAATCAGTGAGTTGCAGCAGTTACCAG
>JAQQSZ010012440.1:0-12010 GCA_028646595.1 Phalanger gymnotis | reverse complement strand
TCTTCTCTGTTGTCTTTGGTGTTTGTGGGTTGAGAAGTCTGGCAACTGCCACAGCTCACTGATTCAGGGCACTAGGCCTGCTCCGCCTGGCTCCTGGTCTGGTTAGTCCGCACCACCCACGCTGGGCTCTGCTCCGCTCTGGTCCACTCCTAGCTCCATGCAGGATAGACCTCACCCCACAACCATCCAGGCTATCCTGGGCTGGAGCCCTGCTTCCCTCTGGTATTTTGTGGGTTCTGCAGTTCTAGAATTGGTTCAGAGCCATTTTTTATAGGTTTTTGGAGGGACTTGGTGGGGAGCTCACGCTAATCCCTGCTTTCCAGCCACCATCTTCCATGTAGAATCATATTAAACATATTTCCACATTAGTCATGTTGTAAAGAACAATTAGAACTAAAGGGAAAACACCATGAGAAAGAAGAAACAACAACAAAAAAAGAGAAATTAGTGTGCTTTGATCTACATTCAGACTCCTTAGTGTTTTCTCTGGATGTGGATGGCATTTCCATCATGAGTCTTTAGGAATTGTGTTAGATTCTTGCATTGCTGAGAAGAGCTGTCTATCAAAGTTGGTTATTGCACAATGTTACTGTGATTTTGTACAATGTTCACATGACTCTGCTCACTTCACTCAGCATCAGTTCATGTAAGTCTTTCAAGGTTTTTCTGAAGTTTGCCTGCACATCATTTCTTATGAAACAATAATATTTCATTACATTCACACACCACAATTTATTCAGCCATTCCCCAATTGATGGGCATCCCCTCAGTTTCCAATTCTTGGCCACCACTTGTACTTGTGGATCCTTTTCCCATTTTTATGAACTACAGATGTAGTAGTGGTATTGCTGGGTCAAAGGGTTTTATAGCTCTTTGGTCACAGTTCCAAATTGCTTTCCAGAATGGTTCTATCGGTTCACAACTCTATTAACAATGCATTAATGTTCCAATTTTCCCACATCTTCTCCAACCTTTATCATTTTCCTGTTTTGTCATGTTAGCCAATCTGATTGGTGTGATATAATACCTTAGAATACCTCAGAGTAGTTTTAATTTTCATTTCTCTAAGCAATAGTGATTTAGAGCATTTTTTTTCATATGACTATAGATAGCTCTAATTTCTTCATCTGAAACTGCCTATTCATATCCTTTGACCATTTGTCAACTGGGGAATTACTTACATTCTTATAAATTTGACTCAGTTCTCTATATATTTTAGAAATGAGTCCTTTATCAGAGACACTAGCTGTAAAAATTATTTCCGAACTTCCTGCTTCCCTTCTAATCTTGTTGCATTGGCTTTGTTTGTGCAAAAAGTTTTTAATTTAATGCAATCAAAATTATCCATTTTTCATTTCATGATGTTCTCTGTCTCTTGTTTGGTTATAAATTCTTCCATTCTTCATAGATCTGAGAAGTAGACTCTCCTCATTTGCTTATCAGCCTTTATATCTAAATCGTGTACCCATTTTGACTTCATCTTGGTGTAAATATGTTGGTCTGTGTTTAATTTCTGCCATACTATTTCCCAGTTTTCCCAGCAGTTTTTGTCAGATAGTGAGTTCTTATTCCCAGAAGCTGGAGTCTTTGGGTTTATCGAACAGTAGATTACTATAGTCATTGACTACTGTGTCTTGTGTACCTAACCTTTTCCACTGATCTATCACTCTTTTTCTTAGCCAGTATCAAGTAGTTTTGATGATTGCTGCTTTATAATACAGTTTTACATCTGGTATAGCTGTAGCCTAATTTTTTTCTACCGTAGTTATTTTCTATGTTGATTCATAGGGTTAAAGGATTTGTAGCTCTAGCACTGGAAAGAAACTCAAAAGCCATGTAAATCAATTCCTTCATTTTATATATGTAGAAACTGAGACCTACAGAGTTTGAATGACCTGCATAAAGTGATACAGGAAGTAATTGTCATAGATGTGACTTGAACCAATTAATAGCTCTCTCAATTGTGGATTAATGTGCTTGACTTCCCATAGCCCCCTCAACATTGCTTATTTCCATCTTTTGTCATTTTTGCTAATTTGCTCCAAAGATTATGAAATAATTTCAATACATAATATATGGGTACTGAAAGCATAACATCTAAATAAGGACTTCAAGAAAAAATTCATTCTATTACATGGAGAAATAGAGAAACACTAATATTTAGTGACTTCACTGTACTTCTTTCAGACTTAAAAATAATCTAACAAAAAGATAAATAAGAAAGAAGTTATAGTCCTGATTCAAATTTTAGAAAAGTTAGATATCTCTGCTCTCTGGCTGTTGTTGGATATGAAAATATACATATTTGTTACCTGCCTGTGGCACCTTTATTAAAATTGACAATGTCTAAGTCATAAAAACCTAATAAATAAATGTATAAAAGCATGTACATCAAACACATCCTTTGCTAACCACAGTGAAATAAAAATTGAAATCAATAAATTATAGTCAATAAAAGGCCTTTGGAAAAAAGTATTCAAATTTGAATGAAAGCTAAATAATTTAATTCTAAGAAATTTAATCCTAAGAAAATAGTAAAGAACAAATCATAGAAATGGTAGATAATTTAATGAAAGAAAATTATAAAAATAAGACAACATAACAAAACTTTTCAGATGCAGCCAAAGGAGTCCTTCTATTAGACTGGTAAAAAAACGGAAAATGATAGTTGTTGAGGGGTTGTGGGAAGATAGGCCTGTAATGTATTATCGACAGAGCTGTGACATAGTATAAACCAGGGGTGGGAAACCTGTGACCCGGAGGTCACTTGTGGCCTTCTAGGTCTTTGGGTGTGCCCTTTTGACCAAGTCCAAATTTTACAGAGCAAATCCTTTTATTAAGGGGATTTGTTATATGAAGTTTGGATTCAGTCAAATGGTTGCACTTGAGGACCTAGAGGGCCACATGTGGTCTCAAAGCCACAGATTCAAACATTCTGGGAAGCAATTTAGAACTATTCCAAAAAAAATTATTAAACTGTGCATTTCCTTTGAACCAAAAATGCCATTATTATTTTTATACTCCAAAGAGATTAAAGAAAGGAGCAAAGGATGAATGTAGATGTCTTTTATATCTAATATACATACATATATGTATATATGCATATGTGGTTTTGTATGTATATATGTACACACACATAAATACATATATACACACACAAATATTTCTAAAAAGCCTTTAGATTGTACCAAAGAACTGAAATAAGTTATGTTATGCCTGTCATTTGGAGGATTCCTGAATACATTATGAAATATGAATGTAAGAGAATATTCTTATATTATAAAGAAATGGCTGAAGGGAGCCATTTAGAGACACCTAGAAGGATTTGTGTGAATGGATGCAGAGAAAAGTGAGTAGATTTATTATATGTATAATAACATTATAATTTATAATAACAACAATAATATAATGACTACAGCATTGCAAAGAAAAATAATTGTGAAAGGCTTAAGAAAGGAAGGAAGCAACAGGAGCAGTTAGGTGGCACAGTGAATAGAGCACTGTGCCTAGAGTCAGGAGGACCTGATTTCAAATCCAGCCTCAGACACTTGACACACTTACTAGCTGTGTGACCTTGGGCAAGTCACTTAACCCCAATTGCCCTGCCTTCCCCCCTCCAAAAAAAAGAAAGGAAGGAAGCAAACAGGCATTTATTAAGTGCATATACTATGTGCCAGACCCTGTGCTAAGTGCATTCTAAAATTTGACCCTCACTGTAGGATCTGGTAGCTGGGCAGTACTATTATCCTCTTTTTACAGTTGAGGAAAATGAGAAAGGCAGAGGTTAAGCAATTTACTTAGATTTATACATCTAGTAAGTCCTGGTTAAGAACGGTGATCAATGCAATGACCAATTATGATGCCACAAGATAAGCAGGAATCATGTTTCCCACTTCCTCTCAGAGAGGTAAACTAGATACACAACATAAGACATTCATTTAAGACAGCCAGTTTGTGAGTCTGCTTTTCATGTTTATACTTATTTGTTACAAGAGAGGGCTCAAATTCTCCCCCCTTTCTTTGATGTGGGTGTTCAGGGAAATTCAGGGAGAAGAGATAATGATAATCAAGTAGTAAGCGATTCTTCTCTCCCTCTCCCTCAGTGCACTCCTGAGGAGCTGTGCTTCTCCTTCTCTCTCTCTTTCTCTTTCTCTTTCTCTTTCTCTTTCTCTCTCTCTCTCTCTCTCTCTCTCTCTCTCTCTCTCTCTCTCTCTCTCTCTCTCTCTCCCCCTCTCTCCCTCTTTCCCTTCCTTCCTCCTTCCTTTCTTCCCCAAATTATCATGCAAATTTCTTTTTTCCTCTTTATTTTCTTTTCTCCCCTACTCATACCCTATAGATGGCTACCATTAGACACAAATAAGTATATATGTAATATTATTCTATATATACTTCTATTTATCATTTCTTTCTCTGGATGCAGATAGTGCCTTTCTTCCTGTGGCCTTTATAGGTAATTTGGGTATTTATAATAGACAAAAATGACTTATTTGCTCAAAATTGATGATGCCCCAGTCCCATTTACCCCATTAACAAATATCAGCTTTTATTAAGGGATATTTATTTCACTGAAATGGCAAAAATAGAAGTATAAATATTTCCTCCTTCACTCTCTTCTATACTATCTAAGTCTCTGTGAATGGGAGAGCGCTCAAATTTAATGCAATTTCTATTTAACATTGGCCCCACCCAGATCAAGTCTAAATTCACCTACTCTCAGGGGAGAGGGGAGAGAGACAAGAAGCAATCATCAAAATAACTGGATTTTTTTTTAGTACAACTCCTGCTTAAATCAGTGAAAACAAAGATTAAATAAAAGTAAACAAAAATGAGATTAATGCAGGAAATATTCTCCAACTGATAGTGAATGTAGCACAATGATGATTTAATGATGGTTTAAGTGGTAGACACAAGGAGGTCTAATGTGAGTTGGGTCATTTAGTGCAGGTGCAATCTGTCAGTAGGTGTAGGCTCATGACTTAGATGACTGGTGTCATATCATGCTGTTTGCTACATTTGCATGTGAAATGTATAAATTAAAAGTTAAATAATCTGTGTATAAATTAAAAATACCATGTTATCTGTCATTCATTTTGCTAAGTATATTATAATAGGCTGGTTTAAAATGTAACTTGTAAAAATGGAAAGAATTCAAGAAGAATTATTATAAACAATTGCTTGATATTTTCAACAAGCAAATGTAAATTTAATTGTCTTAAATTTTAAAAATTGCTCCTAAAGTTTTAAGTGAAATAATATCCCCTAGTGATGGATAAATACATAACAGGTTTTAAAAAAATTAAATCCATTGGAGCAGCTGAAACTAATAAGGAAAAGACAATAGAAATAGTTCAAGTAATGGAAATACAGAAACACAAAATAAAAATCCAAATCAAGGAAATAAGGTTCATATTATCACTGGGCTTCACAAGTACTGTTACTGATGGAAAGAAAAGACTGCTGTGGTCACTATGTATAAATGAAATAATATCTTGAAAATGTTTATGCAGAATACATTAGCAAGGCAAGATAATTTTAAAGAGAAAATAAAATACTCCTAAAAAGCAAAACCAAACCTTTTTAAAATAACCATGTCTGTGTAAAAAAGTTCTTTCAACAGGAGAAACTTTTGTATAGCTATTTGTATAGATGGAACAGTGCTTGGCAAATTACATGTGTAGCAGTTTTGAATTGTTCTGCTTGCAAATAATATGGTGGGTAGGAGAATTCCTGTGCGTTTGAAGATCTTTGTGATTAACCTTTTGAGAGGCTAAAATCTTCCTTTTGCGAGAGGATGAATTCTTATAGATGATCCAATGATTTCCTAGCTTGATTTAATGTGTACGACGTGTAGCTGAAATCGATGTTAAAAGATTTGTTACTTAATGCAGTCTTGTTGGCCATGCCACATCATGAGGAAATTTCAATATAATATATTCAATGTAATTTTTCCCCCATGAAAATTCTATATTGTGACCCTGACAAGGCTCAGATGATGTCAGGATAATATATGAGTCTGTAGTGTAAAACATAGCCCCTCTTGCAATTTGGATACTGGGAAAGATTCATAGATAATGACTTGAATCAAGAAATATGAATAGCTATATGTAATTTTTCAAGTTGTTACAAGAGTAATCAGCTTTGTTTTTTAGAAGTCCAGGCTCTTTTCGAAAGAAGGCCCTTTGCAAACTTATGTGATAACATGGAAGCAGAACTTAGTGCACTTGTATATTATTGTGAAGCATGCTGGCCTTCTCATAATAATGTACTTCAAAAGAGTTTTTCAAAATAGTTCAAAGAAAAAAATTGACTTTTCTTATCAAGAATAAGAAAAATGAAACAAATTCATTTTATATGAAAATTTTTCTCTTAAAACTTGTATATATGTTCTGTGTTTTTGAAGGGAAAAATGGTTATTCTAAATAAATAACAACAAGGACGGGCAGGTAGGTGGCATCGTGAGTGGAGCACCGGCCCTGGAGTCAAGAGAACCTGACTTCGAATCTGGCCTCAGATGCTTGACACAGTTACTAGTTGTGTGACCTTGGGCAAGTCATTTAACCCCAATTGCCCTGCCGAAAAGCAAAAAATAAAAAATAAAAATAAATAAATAACTCCAAGGTCCTAACTTCCTACCCTATCTGTCCTGCAAATGAAATAGCAGAAAGTCGAATATCTACTTATTTATCAATCCTACGGAAGCAATATTAATTTTATTTGTATAACCTAGATATTTCAATATATGAATGAGGAAGAAATGAATTTACTATGAACAAATATATTTAGTTTTCATGTGAATGAGAATAGTTTATAGACATTGCACCATATGTGAATGATGTTGTGATGAAAAAATGAGTGCATCTTTCACAGCAATAGTAACGTTATTATTAGGGTTATTACTTTTAGTTATAAATATGAAAATTATGAATGATTTAGGAGTAAGACATATATCCCATTATTTTATATGTTTAAGATTTATTTGCTGTTATAAATTTTTAATTTTATTTAAATATAAGCTAAGTCATTTCATAAATTATTTTATGAAAAGTAGGGTGTATGTGACAATTTTTTTAAGAAAAGAGGGGCTGTTACTACATCATATTTGAAAAAATACTGGTTTAAAGTATGGAGGAGAGGAAAAGAGAATATTTATGACAGAAGTTATTAACCATTTCAGTAAAGTAGAAGCTGAATTAATCTGCTGAAGGACAGGGAAGTAGAGATAGAATTTTGGCCTTGAAAGGAGAAAATGTTGAATTGGCCACTTCACAGAGCATGTAATGGAAGCAGATAGTAACAAAAGGTAGCTTTATAGAAACAAAGTCTCAACTGAGGTTAGAGAGGATGAATTTGTAGTGTGCCAAATCAGTGTGGTTTCATGACTCTCTCAAGCACTTCTAGGTCGCTCATCAATGGGAACAGCTGGTACAAGTGACCTAGGTTTAGGGATTAGCTGGATGGGACTAGTGGAAGAACCTGAGGATAAGGAACTCAAACACGAAGAAGAGTGCATGTTTAAATGACTAATTATGAAGTCAAGAATATCAACATAGCTAGAATAGAAGTGATAAACTAATATTGTGGAGGTGAATCAATGGATTCAGATCCTCCCTATGAGAGCAAAGAGTAGGGTCAGAAAGCTTGAGCTGGTGGGAGAAGAAGTATAGCAGATAGTGATGAATAGGGTGAAATTCAGAGTTCAGATCTTGGAGGCAGAACAGTTTGTCTTATAGTGAAGCCTAAGGTTTATCCTCACCTGTGAATGGGTAAGGTAGAGGGTAAATGAAAATCCTAGGAACTGAAGTTTGTGAACTGAGATATGAGGGTGTTAGAAGCATTATTATTGTGAATATTGAAGTGACTGAGAATGATGATTGAGGTTGGGATAGAAAGGAATCCTGCAAACGAGGTGCCAATTCATTGAGGAAAGTATGGAAGCAGAGAAATGCCAGCAGCAAGATTCAGAATTGGGTGTTATAATAGCATATACTAAGGAGTGGTTGTTGAGCAATAGTGGAGAAATAAAGGTCTGAAAATGTCATTAGGGAACAAGGAATATGCCAGCTTCTTCTGTTGGTCTTCTGAATTCAGGGAAAATGAAAGAAGGATTTTCAGTTGTGCACAGGGTGATCTATAAAGGGTATACGGCATCTTCAGAAAAAATCAAGGTATCACTTTATACTAGGAGATAAAAACAGTTCATAGATTATGGGATGTCTCATTAGAGTCATAGATTCTCTTTCATAGTTTTAATTCTTCTGAGTGCTTTCCAAGAGACTCTTTCAAAACTCAACTCAGTGTTGATTTACTAAATATTAAACTTAAAATGTTTTCCTTTAGAAGGCTGCCATAATGACTAGAGAGCCAGTCTTGGAGTCAGGAATATCTGGGTTCAAGTTCCACCTTAGAGTCATTGTGTGTGGCCCTAAGCGGTCACAATCTCAAAGGGCCCCCAACAACTTTCTAAGACTTAATTTGCTGAGAAGTTGACGATCTACATTAGTAGAGGGAGTTTTCTCACTAAAGATTCTCCTATGCTGATGAAATAATAGATCAAAAGAAAAATAAAATTAGTAAACAGCAAAGTTAAATTATTATCTTACCACCTTATTGATATATTTTTTGAATAGTTACTCATGAATGCCCACAAAAAGGACGAAATATCTGCCTCTCCTTGTATGAACTCAGATTCTTATCACAACTCATAAAACCTCTGTTAAAATTGGAAAAGGAAGTTCAAGACTTTTCCCAAGAACTGCCCTCGCTGCCCAGGATATCCAGACATGCTTCAGGTAAGATGATCTTTTAATATATAAAACCATAGTCTATATCTTCTACCCCTCTCCACTCTCCACCCCTACCTGTAGGTATATGAGCATCATGATTTTGTAATCATGATCTCACAATATTTTGGAGTTATCAGAACAATACTAATCTTGTGTTACCTTTTCATCTTTGTAAAAGTCAATCTTGATAATTCTTTGATAAGATATCTATAAATACTAAATCATTTAGAAGAAGCATGGGATTACAAAAAAGGGCAAAGAACCCAAGAGCCTTGGGTCCTGGTCTTAGGTTTATTATCAAGTGATTCTATGATCTTGAGTAATCATTTGCCTTCTTTTGTTCTCAGCTTCTTCATCTTATTAGATGAGCAAATTGGATTACACATATTTCATATCTAAGATTTACTATAGCCCTAAAAATGCCATAGTTATTTAGGCTAAAATAATGTTAGTAAAAAAGATGTATGTTTTAAAAAAATGATCCTCCAATGAAATCTTTTTTTCCAATACTTCATCGTATAGAACAGGAATGTAAATTCCGACAAGTTGGAAAGGCTTTGTTTATGGGCCTGCATGTATGCTGATATATATGTCTATGTTCTGAGGACTAGGCTGCCTAACTCCAAAAAGGGTCATCATTAGGTTGGCCCCATTAGGAGGAACTTAGGTCTATAGCAGGTCTGGAAGACATTCTACAATATTTTAAAGGGGCCGTGTGATGAGATTCATGAAGTAAGAAGTAAAAAAGTATGTGATAGTGTCTTCTGCAATTCTCAACACTGGAGGCAATTTGATGTGATGACTAGAGCTGGTGTAGAGTCAGGAAGTCTTGGTTTCAAGTTCTGCTTCTTCTACAGCATACTGATTCGTGACTTTGGGCAAGTTATGTAACCTCGCTGTGTGCTAGCTAGTTCCATAAGATTATAAATTGCAGCTGAGATGTTGGTTTTCATTGGTGGAGGCCATTCTCCACTAGAAGCTTTCTACATTGATGAAATCATAGCTGCATTCCATATTCTTAATAAATCATTTATCAGGAACATGATGTGATTAGGTGTTTGAATAACATTCTATCAAAATTTGAAATGTAAAAGAGAAATATTTCATATTGTTCTTTTGGTACAAATAGTTGGATTTATATATTATTATAATAAAATACCTTAAGTTAAAATTATAACAAAATGCTTCTTTGCAGATTATTGTTTTGAGATACTATATTAAATTTCTGAAGGCATGGTGCCAACTTTCAGAGAATTTAGATAATAAAATTTTAGAGCTTGAAGGGACTTTAGAGATCATCTACTCAAGTCCTTTTATTTTAGGCCCAGAGAATGGAAATGACTTACCATAGGTCATTGTGCTGATAGCTATGTCAGGATCTGAAGCCAGTCCTTTAACTCCACATCTTGTCTATACAACAAAATTAAGGAGAAATATGAATTTATATGGTGGGATTCCATCAGTGTTGACAACTATCAACCATTCTGGAAAAAAAAAACTAGTAATTGTCTGACTAGGTCCCAATTAGTGCAAATAATGAATTCTCTGATGTTAGTTGCATGGATTTGAATTCACACTATTCTAAGATAAAATTATGTAAAATATGGTGATTGGTTCTAGCCCAAAAGAAGCGTGAATTCAAATAACATAATCGTTCTAAAAGATTCATTATTTAAACTAATCTGGACCTAGGTATACTTACACTTTAATGAGATTTTGTGTCTTTAATGTAATTATTTAACTGCTTCAAATTAGTTTTTCATATTGCCTATTCAAATATAGCCTTATTAGCATGTTTAATTTTTAAGAAAAATCCTAACAAGGCTTTGAAATTTCATGGAAGGATATGCATCCTAGTCAGAGAACTTGAACATGTAATGTAGAATTTAAGTGAGACCCTAAAGATAGAAGGGAGGTCATGTGACACTTGTCTTATGCTACAGAAAGCTTTCCAAAGCTAGGAATCAGGAATGGGAGGGAGGTGTAGGTGGATAGCAGGTTTCTTGCAGCTGACAAGTAAATAAAGGGGAAGAAAATAGCTATATATGAGAAGAAATGTAAGTCTGTAAAGATAATGAAATTGAGGAAAGTAGATTTTATTAAAAGCCAAGGAAGACCTTGAAAGAAGCTTTCTTTTTGGGGAGTGACATGGTCAAGGACAGAGGAAATCCCAAAAGGAAAGGGATAACATATTATTTCTTTGTAATAACTAACAGTGCTACATTTTGGTGCTTTTAAGGAGCCCAAGTTTTGACTTTGTATACTACATGCGATACAGTTCCCAAACTTGCAACTTATGGAGTGTATTCAAGGTCTTTGGCATCCCTCACTCAGAACCTGGAGACCTGTGGACAGCTGCATAGACTTCCTGGGGATATAGTTCCAGAATTATAGTGAATTTGGAATAAGAATGAGCCCAGTCCAGTATGGAGTTTTCTTATACTAACTCTAATTCAGATCATTGGGATGTGGAAATAGTTTTTCGGTATTTTTGCCCTGAGAGTTTAAAACCACTTGGAAATAGTGTAATTACAAAACTAATCTTCCTGATGCACAACTCTGACCTTGTCCCTCAGTTGTTCAAAAACTTTTCATGACTTCTCATTGCCTACTGAATAGCATCTAAATTTCTTAGACTGGCATTCAAAGTCCCCATACTTTAATGTACTCTATACATTAGTCAAATTAGAGTGTCATTTTCTCCTTTTGTGAACATTTGAAGTGTTCTCATTTCTACCTGTACATCTCCTTCCTTTGATATCTCAATTGTACATTATACCTCACCTATGTACTTATCATAAGATATTTTGTTGTGTCTTTTGCACATGTTTTATTTGCCCTACTGGATTGTGAAAATTTTGACTGTAGGACTGTGTCTTATTTGCTATTTTACCTCTTCATTGTTTGGAACACCTCCTTGCATATAGTGAGTTCTTAATAAATGGTTATTGAGTTCATTGAAAACTAGAATGACCTCTGGGAAATATTAAAACAAAACAAAATTGAATCAAAAAAAGCTAGGACCAAGGTCTTGGCTTTAGAAATACAAAGGCTCAGCTCCATTTGATAGAGAGCAAATAGTAGTCATGTCTGGTTTGAGGCAGAGTGTTTAGAAATCTTATATTAAGAGCAGCCCTCAAAACCCATCAGATTGGCAAAGATGACCCCCTCCAAAAAATAAAAGAAAATTACAAATGTTGGAAGAGTTGTGAGAAAATAGACATACT
>JAQQSZ010012439.1:0-12010 GCA_028646595.1 Phalanger gymnotis | reverse complement strand
AGAGTCTGAGATTGAATCTGGGTGTGTTTTCGCTGCCTGGCCATGTTCCCAGCCAACTTACTTGACCCTTGAGTTTTTCAGTGGGGTATGACTGCTTGTAGAGTAAAGAGTTCTATGTTCCACGCTTGGGAGGATGTGCCAGCTCTACCACAGCAGCATTCCTCCTTCCCCAAGAACCCCCAACCTAGACTAGACTTAGATCTTCAGCAGGCTCTGCACTCCTGCTCTGATCTGCCACTTAATTCCTCCCACCAGGTGGGCCTGGGGCCAGAAGCAACTGCAGCTGTAGTTCTGTAGCTGCCCCACCTCCACTGGCCCCAGGGCGGTGGCCAAACCACAAACTCCCTGTCCCCAGCAGCTTTTCCCACTAACCTTCTCTGTTGTCTTCAGTGTTTGTGGGTTGAGAAGTCTGATAACTGCTGCAGCTCACTGATTCAAGGCGCTAGGGCATGCTCTCCCCGGCTCCTGATCTAGTTGGTCCGCACCGTCTATGCTGGGCTCTGCTCTGCTCCCAGCTCCGTGTGGATTAGACCTCACCCAGAGACCATCCAGGCTGTCTTGGGCTGGAGCCCTGCTTCCCTCTGCTAGTTTGTGTGTTCTGCAGTTCTAGAATTGGTTCAGAGCCATTTTTTTATGGTTTTTTGGAGCGACTCAGTGTGGAGCTCATGCTAGTCCCTGCTTTCCAGCAGCCATCTTGGTTCCATCCCCATGAATTGTATTTAAGTAAGGCAGAACTGTGCAAAGCCATCGGCCTCAATATCTCTTCCAGAGTCATCAATATCCACTGGCAAGACAAAAGTCAAGATGATTGCCAGTGGCTCAAGATGCAGTGGATGACCTTACCCTTTCTAAGTTAAGATCTTTCCCAAGCCTAAATTTGTCTGAGGCAACATAGCAATGTATAGCTCTGAAAGTTGGACTATAAGGAAGAGAGTGCCATAGAATCAACACCTTCCTGTACGTGGTGTTCCTAAAGTCTGGACACATAGGCAATTGACAGCAATGTGGAGTCATTGCATCAAGTTCATGTGAATCTTGCAAAGCACATCAGCCTTTGCATTACAAATGATGGAAATTGGAGATGTTATTTGTTAATATTCCAGTTAAATAAATATTTTATTTCTTGAAAATATGCATTTTTGCCTATGTTTCCAGACTTTAGGAACACCCTGTATATTAGCAACAAGACCTTATTTACTGAATAGTAACAAAATCTCTTCTTACTGAATAGATAGAAAGGGAAATTCCATTAAAAACAACTCTAGAATATATAAAATAGCGAGGAGTCTATGTACCAAGACAAACATAAGAACAACACGAAGGCAACCACTAAACCCTCTTTAGAGAAATAGGTAGAACAAATATAGGAAAAATATTAATTGCTAATGGGTAGATTGTGCCAATATGATAAAATGGTAATGATACTAAAATTAATTTACTTATTCAGTGTCAAACGAATCAAACTACAAAATGTTTATTTTATTGAACAAGAATAATTAAAAATGAACTTCCTCTGAAGGAATAAAAGGTTAAGCATCTCCCAAAAATAATGAAAAGAAAGCAAGAAAACAGGTCTTAAACTGAACTATTTTATGACAATTATAAAAATGGTAATTGAAAAAAAGCACTTTGTAACACATAGACATAGTCGAGCATGACAAATTTATATATTGCCCATGTCCAAGAAATATGTTTCAGTCTGCACCTGGGTCCATTGCCTCTCTATAGGGATGGCTAGCATGCTCCATCATAAGTTTTCTGGAATTGTCATTTTTGATTGCGTCAATCAGAAGCCTTAAGTTGTTCATATTTGTTTCCTTTTGCAATGTTGTTACCATTGCATAAATTATTCTCTTAGTTCTGTTAACTTCTTCCTCATGCAAGTCTTTCTAGGCTTTTCTGAAAACATCCCCTTTATAGTTTTGTTTTTATAGCACAATAATATCACACGAGTCATATAGCATTACTTGTTAAGCCATTCTTCCAGTTAATGGGGACCTGTTTATTTTCGTTCTTTGCAGGAACAAAAAGAGCTACTATAAATATGGTTTTACATATGGATTCTTTCTCTTTTTCTCTCTGTCTTTGTCTCTGTCTCTCTCTCTGTCTATGTCTCTGTTTCTCTCTGTGTCTCTCTCTGTCTCTGTTTGTCCCGCTCTATTTTTTTTTTTTTTGGAATATATACCTAGTAGTCTAGGAATGAAGTTGTCATTGGATCCAAACATACAACTTGGTGATGTTGGGGGCATAGTTCCAAATTGATTTATAGGACAGTGGAACAATTGATAACTCCAACACTGCATTAAAGTACCTGTTTTCCTCTAAACCTCCTCTATTTCATGCCTTTTTTAAATCAACATTGCTGATCTGAAATGTGTGAAGTGGAACATCAGGGTTTTAAAATTTTTCATATCTCTGACTTTTAGTGATTTGGAGCATTTTTTTCTTTCATATGGTTATTGATAGCTTAGATTTCTTCTCAAAATTGTCTCTTCATATCCTTTGACAATTTAATAATTCAAGAATGGCTTTTATTCTTATAAATTTTAATCAGTTCCTTAGATATCTTGGAATTGAGACCTTTCTCAGAGCAATTTTGTACTGCTCTCTTCCCACCCCCACCCCAAGACCCTGTTTCCCTTCTACTTTTAGCCATATTGGGTTTTGCTTGTGCAAAATCTGTCAATTTTATATAATATAAATTGGACATTTTATCATCTAGAGTTTTACAGTTGAATGGAAAGAAAGGATGTTAGAGGTAACAAATTGCAATCTTTCTATGGCTCCTTTATTTCTGAAGTTCTGAGGCAGAAGAAGGAGGAAGAAGAAGAAGAAGAAGAAGGAGGAGGAGGAGGAGCACCTATGGACATGAGACTGGAGTGGTTTGCCACTTCTTTCTCCAGCTCATTTGACAGATGAAGAAATTGAAGTAAACAGAGTCAAGTGACTTGCCTGGGGTAACACAGCTAGTAAGGCCAGATTTGAACTCAGGAAGATGAGTCTTCCTGACTCCAAGCCTGGAGTTCTATCCACCATGGTGCTACATAACTGCAGAGAGATTGCCTAAAAGTCAGAAAGTTTAAATCCCATCTCTGACTCATCCTAGCTGTCATATTCTGGGCAAGTCACTTAATCTCTGTTAGACAACTCTTAAACTTTAAGTTTCCTTCTACCAAGAAATAGTAGTTCTTATTTGTATCTTAATCTGTCATTTTGGTGCTCCAAAAGTTAACATTTGAGATTTCTCCTTTCTATATGTTGAGTTTTAAAATTAAACTCTCATGATCAGAGTCAATACTTATCTCCCTCCTTATGTATTATATGCTAGTGGTGATAATGACTATCTCACTTTAAAAAAAGAATGAACTAAGATCAGCAACTCACAGATTTTCCAAAAACACTCATTTTTTCCCAAATTCTCCCCTTTCTGGAAAGATTAAATAGCAGATTTTCATTTTGCATGACTATGACAGAATATGAATGGAAAATAATATAGCACAAGTGATACTATAATTAAAAAGACTAACAAATATATATTTACGTGTCCTATAATTAAGAGGTTGAATTTCAGATCTAATTTTTTTTCCTTCACTCTTGAATAGACTGCTGTGCTTGCTTCCTACATTTTCTCTTCTGTGTGGGTTGACTTGAAGAAAAAAGGTTGAGTAGAAGGATCTTTAGAACCCTGTTTGCAAAGATAACCCAACTTGAGGCCTGATGCAGCTGTTTATACAGTTTATCCTGCCTTCTGGGGCAGCTCTGCATCACCACTGACTCAGGACTCCCATTTGGCCCATCATGGTCCTCTTATCATGATCCTATTTCTAGTTAATTTCTCTACTGTAGTTATTTCCCAGCATTCCAGAGCCAAGCTCTGCATCTCAACTTCTAATGAAGCTGCAAGCCTTTAAGGCACTGTTGTTGGGCCATTCTCTTCTTGGTTAGGGTGATTTAACTCCACACAAAGTGGTTACTGGGTTATATGGCTATTATTTATTCCTAAGAAGCAAGGAGGGGATGTAGAGTCAGGAGACTTGGGTGAATATCATTTACCTGCCTGTGTGGTCCTGAGCAAGTTACTTCACCAACTGAGTCTCAATTCACAAATATGCAAAATGAGGATGATCATTACTTATACTATTTATAGGAGGAAGAAAGAGTGCTGCATTACCATGGGCTCATTTATTGAATCCAAGCTTCAAATGCAAAGAAAGCAAATCAGCTTGACAGTATCATGGATATAGGGCTAGGCCTGGAGTTCGAATGCATCCTCACACACTTCCTAGCTATATGACCTTGGGTGAGTGACTTTACATCTGTCTGCTTCAGTTTCTTCATCTGTAAAATGGAGATAATAATAGTACTTACCGCCAAAGACTGTTGTGAAGAGCAAACGACTTCAGTGTCATTGCCAAGAAAACTCTAAATGGGGTCATGAAGAGTTGGACATGTTGGAAAAATGACTGAACAGCAAGAAGAAATTAGAGAGCGCACTTTATGGAAAGCATTGCAGAAATCAAAGCCTACTTTCCTCCCTTCAATCTGCCACCCACATTGGCAGTGCCCTCTGTAACAACTCAAACTTCCTCTTCATTTCCCTATTGCTCAGAATCATGTCACTGACCCTTTGGGAAGTCTCTCAACCTCTCTATTTCTGCACTTAAATTTATGGTGGTTGGGGCTAGGAAGTGATCGATGTGGTGGGTACACCTCATGGTGTAAGTTTCTCCAGGATGGGAAGGTGGTTGAATAGAAAGTGGAGAGATAGGTCAGTGCTGAGATTCAACTGCAGATCCTTTGACTCCAAATAAGCCCTGCATTTGAGGTCAGGAACTCTAAGTTCAAATGCTGTCACTTCCGCTTACTCCTGTGTGATCTTGGGAAAATTGTTTAACCTCTCAGTTTACACACATGAAAAATGATAGTGTTGAGCTAGATGTGCTCTGAGATCTCTTCCAATTCTAAATCTGTTATTCCGTAAGTCGTTAGTCTGTTAATAAGAAAGCATATTTCAGAAAGCTGGAAACAGAGTCTATTAACCTCCAAAAGGCACTTTGGAATTTGAATGGTATAAAAACATGCCTGGGGCCCAAACAAAAACAATGTAGCTGAAATTAGAAGGAAAGCAGGAAATTGGAAAATAACTTACAGGAAGTTTCTCTGATAAAGAACTAATTTCTCAAATATATAGGAAACTGAGCCAAACTTATAAAAAGAGCCATTCCTCAATTGATAAGTGGCCAAAGTTTATGAATGTGCAATGTTCAGAAGAAGAAATCAAAACTATCAATAGTCATATAAGAAGTGCTCTAAATCACTAATAGAGAAATGCAAAGTAAAACAACTCCAAGGTACTACCTTATACCTCACAGATTGGCAAACATGACGGAAAAACAAAATAAAAAATGCTGAAGGAGATGTTGAAAACTAAGATACATTAGTGCTCATTTGGTGGAGTTTTTATTAGTCCAACCATTCTGATGAACAATTTTGAACTCTGACTAAAGAGCTATAAAACTGTGCACACCCTTTGACTCAACAATGCTCTTAGGTCTGTATCTAAAAGAGCTCAAAGTAAAAGGAAAAATATTCGTATAAAAATATTTATAGCCGTTCTTTGTGGGGTGGCAAAGAATTGGAAATTGAGGAGATTCCCCAACAATTGAGGAATGGTGAAACAGGTAGTGGTATATGATTGTAATGAAATACTATTGTGTTGTAAGAAATGATGAAGGGGATGGTTTCAGAAAACTGTGGAAGTCTCATATGAACTAATGAAAAATGAAGTGAGCTGAACAAGGAGAATATTATAAATAGTAATAGTAATACTGCAATAATAGTTGGCTGTGAAAATAATTATTCTGATCAATACACTTATCCAGAACAATTTCAAAGGATTCATGATGAAAAGTGCAATCCACCTTTAGAGAGAGGAAACTGTTTAAGTCTGACTTCAAATTGAAGCATACTTTTTATTTTACTTTCCTTGATTTTTTTTTGCAACATAGCTAACATGGAAATATGTTTTGCATCACTTTACATGTCTAATCAATATCATATTGCTTGCCTTCTCAGTGGGTGGGTGAGGGGTGGGCAGTTAGAACTCAAAATAAAATAAACTCTATTTCCCAGAAAGTAGGAAATGAGCAGCGGTGGTAGTTAGATTTTTCTGGAAACTTATCTTAGTGGCATGGCATTGTGGACATTGGTTTGCCTTCTTTGTCTACTCTCTCATTCAATGATTATGGATGGTAGTCATTGACCCTACTGGAAATATTCTAAAGTTTGCATCGAACTTGCTATTTGTGTCACTAAGCACAATACTGGACAATAGATTGGAAAGGATTGGTCCTTTATGCGACCTAGTTTCAGTTTTCTTGGGATGAGATCAAATAGGGTCTCATCAGCTCCATTGGTATTACTTCTAGTGGATACTAGAGGAGAGTGAGTTTGTTAAAGGATATGATAGACATGATCACTGCCCAACCCAAGTCTTGCCAGTGGTGTCTAACATTTCTTCATGGTTGGGTGGATTAGTACAGTCTGACTCTTCTAATGTCCATTCATTTCAGGATTAACCATGAAGTTAAGAGGGACAGTCCACAAGAATTGTATCTGAAAACAGTGGCCCCACTCTACTTGCAGCTGTTAATCTTAGGACTTTTTCTTTTGAACTCTAAAAGTTTATGAGTCATGTTGGGATTCATTCTGTGTCCACTCTTACCAAATTTCTCTTCACTTCCTTTTTCAAGGGTTAAGTATTTTGTTGGTCCAACTTTATGTTTTAGTATGAACAGCAGATGCAAATGAAGTGTAAAGCCTAGGATTCTCAGGGAAAAAAAAGAATAAATTATGGAGAATTTGTTTGCATTCAGTGAGGCTAAGGAGTTTAGCCAAAAATATTCCAGGGTACATACTGAGTCACTCACAAAAACAGTCCAGGAAATTTTCCTTTTTGCCTTTAAAATTTCAGTCTAAACCTAGCATATTTTGCAAGGTAAAGGGAGTGGGGGTAAGGGGCGGGCAGGAGGCAAAAAGGAGGAAATTCAAACTAGAAGAGTGGAAAGGAAGTCATCAAGTATTTATCTTTCTCTCTGAAAGTTTACCATAAGCTGTTATAGATAAGACTATGCCACTAGTGACTACTTAAAATAGATCCCAGGGTGCCCTAGTCAAATTTCTTTCCACATTGAAAACCTACATTTAATGGGTTCATGTATGACTTAGAGAGTCAATGAAGTGTTTGAAAGTTAGACTTTGAATTTTTCTGGGGTTGAAAGGTGGCCTTCTGATCATTTGGAATCAAATATCTTTTCTTTGACAGTATTTCCAGGATCCATGATATAGTGGAAAGGACACTGACTTTGAAATCAGAAAACTTGGCTTTGAATCCTGGCTTTGCCATTTACATGCTATATGAACATGGAAAAGTAACAACCTCTCTGGACCTCAGTTTCCTCATCTATAAAATATGGGGGGAGGGAGAGGAAATAGACTTAATGAATTCTGAATTTTCTTCCAACTCCACATCAATTTTCTCATGACTATAACTTCATGAGCCTTCCAGATCCCTTTGAAACTCTATCTCACCATTTAGGCAGCCACAATGAGGGAACTCTGGGTTTGCACAGAGTTCTGTCCAATCCTGGGGTATGTGACCTCCAATTAGGGTCGGCTTTCTCCTGGTCTCCCTAGATATTGCCAACTCCAAGGAAATCTCTAAAACAAAGTTTAGATAAAGCTTACGTCTACTGTTTCCCTAAAAAATGTACCATGAACTTTCTAGACAAATTACTCCATGATTAAGCTAGGTATTCACATACAAAACAGCTAGTTGTTCATTTGCACTGCCACATGAAGCCTTTTAACATCCAAGAGATTCAGGGTAATGCCAAAGATTCAAATAGTAAACGCAGGAAACAAAACCAGTCAAATGGGTATTACATATATTATTCTGTCCTCGGAATGTTAAGACATTCAGTTGAGCTCAGTTAAGCCAACTTTGAAGGCTTACTGACCAGGTATTTCGCATTTACCTCAAGTCTACAATTCTGACACAATAAACAAGGTTTAGATGTCTTAGCCAACAAGGCTATAGTTTTCTTTAGGCTCTTTCTGAGTATGATGCTCTTCCACTCTGAAAAGTGTGATGTTAGTGAAATAACCTCTTTATTAAGATGATTCCTGAATCATGAAGTCAGGAATTCTTGGCATAATCACCAAGGCTGAAAATGTCAGTTTCTTTAGATTGCTAGTCAATTGCCTGGGCTTAGGGAAAGAAAGAGAAAAGTGTAAGAAATCCAGGGACTGTGGGTCCATCTTAGACTCGGAATGGTTTTTGTTACAAGTCACCAGTCAGGGAGAAGAAAAATAAATCTCATGGAACTTAAACATTAAGGTGTATTAGGAACAATATTTCCAAGTGCCCTATCAAGCTCTAGGAAAAGTTATTTTAGGCTTTTCCTAGGGCTCTACAACCCACGAGCTATGCTCATTTTGTTCCTTAAAAGATATTGAAACCTTAATAGTCTCAGGGGCCCGAGGATCAAGGGGCCTGAGGATTTGGGGCACAGAAGAAGTCAAGACATGAAGAATCAGTGCCCCTTCAACTTGGTGGTTACTCTGTTGCCATGTGAGCCACCACACTCCACTCTGGTGAATGCAGAGTTACTTTAAGATATGTGGGGTGGTGGTGAAGTGGAACATATATCAACTTCAATCAATACTTTCTTGAGTATCCATTCCATGCTATGGCTCAGTGTTCTTCCTTTTGTTAATTAGATCTATCAGTTTATCATTTTATCTCAGTCTCAAACTTGTACTATCTGATCAGCCTGAATTTGATTTAGTCTATAGTATAAAGTAAAGAAAGTATATGCAAAGGTAAAGGTGGCCAAAAAAAAAGGTTGAGATTGGGTCCATAGTACCTGATATAGAGTATGGAAGGGGGAGGTGCCTCTCTTAGAGTTCATCCTCCCTGACATTGAATCACAAATCATATTTGATGCAACCATCTCCCCACAGTCACTGGAGACCAATCACGGTCACTGCGTCATACTGAAACACATATTACTCCATCAGTCAACATTTATGAAGTACCTACTATGGCTGAGCTCTGGGCCAAGTACTTAGCACCCCAGGTAAAAGACCAGAGCATACATCCATTTCAAAGAGAAATTTTCCAATCCAGAAAAATAGAGGTTCCCAATCACTCATGCTACAGAGGAAAGCAAGAAGAGTACATTGTCATTGCTCTCCTAGAAAGCTGTTCTAACCAGTGGTAGCAGGGCTGAAGAGAACATTCTTTTTCTCAGAAAAGAAAAATAAGGAAAAATGAAAAAGATAAAAGACTCTGGGCCAGGTTCCACTGGAATAGAATTTTGTGTTCTCATCTATCCACTCCCAGGTTAAAGGCCATGTAAATTATCTTGAGATCTTAAACTAGCCCTGAAGAAAACCTGGGAATGAAAAAGTTCATCTAGCATTTTAACCCTAATCCCCTCATTATGCTACTACTGTATTGACGGCTTTGTTTTTTGTTTAATCCATCTTCTCATTCACTCCTCTCTGGGGCCATGAATAAGAAGGTCTGCAAAAATTAATGAGTCTTTGGAAATATTTATAGAGCACATAAAATTGTGAGTCATGGGAGCATCTCATTGCTTAACCAGAGGTCAGTATTGGATGTTGTCCAACAGAGAGAAGTCCAGGCACTAGACAGAATTTATCTGAATTGCTACTTCTAGGTATGGCTTGGGATTGAACACAATGAGCAAGGACAATGCCATATCCTGATCCATGAAACTCGTTAGATAATATGCAAGGCACATGTTATTATTTCAGTTTTACAAATGAAGCCTAGACACAACTTGCTTAAGACACCTTCTCCAACTGATAAGTGGTATAGCTAGAATTAGGATTCTGGTTTTCTGCCTCTTGAATATTTATTTTGTTTTCTTCAGTCATAAGATCACAGGATCACATTTTTAGAATTGAAAGTTACCTTAAAGGTAATATAATCCAATCCTTTCCTTTTAGAGAGAAATGCAAATTAAAAGAGTTCTGTGGTTCTACTTCACATTCGAAAGATTGGGAAAAAGTGACCAAAAAAAACCCTAAATGTTCAGTGTTGTAAGAGAGCAGGGACACTCATTGTAGAGCTGCACAGTGGTCTAGACATTGTAGAAATCATTTGGGAACTATACTTGGCCCCCAGAGACATGAAACTTTGCAGTCCTTTGAACTATAGTGATCACTACTAGTTCTGTATTGCAAAGCTCCCTTTATTATAAAATAAAATCTTGGAAACTAAAGATGTGCCCATCAAGTAGGGAATGCCTGAATACATGGATTATGAATATAATGGAATATTATTATGCTTAAAGAAATAATGAAGGAAACACGTTTTGAAAACACTGTACAAGACATGAATAAAACAACTCAAAATGAAGTGAACAGAATATGGACCAGTTGTATAGTAACAACACATTGTGAAGCCAAACGACCTTGAGAGACTTAAAAATTTTGGTCAATTCAATGTGCAACCATGATTCCAAAAGGCTGATGTCAAAGCACATTATCTGCCACCTGAAAGCAAGAGAACCAATTCGATGTACACAACGAGATGCATTTTCAGACACAGAAAACTGGGGACTTTTTTGCTTGCCTATGAATATCTGATACAAATGTTTCATTTTTCTTTCTATTAATGGAGGAAATTTGGGGAGAGAAGGGTAGTTGTAATGAGGGCTAATAATAAACTGGAAAAAGGGGGGCAGAGCCAAGATGGGAGCTGGAAAGCAGGGACTTGCTTAAGCTCTCCTCCAAATCCCTCCAAACACCTATAAAAAATGTCTCTGAACAAATTCTAGACCTGCGGAACTCAAGACATAGCAGAGGTAAGCAGATCCCCAACCCAGGACAGCCTGGATGGTCTCTGGGAAGGGTCTATCTCACTGTTCGGGGAGCAGAGCACAGCCCAGCTTGGGCCATGCCAGGACCAACCAGACCAGGGGTCAGGTGGAGCAGGCATGAGGGCCATGAATCACTGAGCTGTGGCAGTTATCAGACTTCTCAACGCACAACTGCCAAAGACCACTGAGCAGGTTCATAGTAAAACTGCTGAATCAGGGTGAGAGCCATCCAGCCCCAGCCCCAGGAGTGGCAGAGGTGGTGCTGCTGGACTGCAGGCAGCAGGAAGCTCCTCTGGCTGCTTCCAGAGTCCCTGGCTCACATGGTGGGAGGAATTAAGCACTGGATTGGAGTAGGAGGACAAGGAATAATTTGCTTTTGCAGAGGCAGGTTCTCTTGCTGTGCCCTGGGTCACACTCCTGGTTGGCAATTCTTGGGGGAGGAGGAGCGCTGCTGTGGCAGAGCTTGTGGTGACTGGGAAGTAAAAATACCTCTGTAAACAGCAGCGCAGCCCCTCAAGTCTGGGACAAAGTACTCTATACTCTGTAAGCAGTCATACCCTGACAAAAAGCTCAAGGGTCAACTAGTTGGATGGGAATGTGACCAGGTAGCACAAAAGGACTCAGACTCAGACTTTAGAATCATTTTTTGGTGACAAAAAAGATGAAAATATACAGCCAGAAGAAGTCAACAAAGTCAAAGAGCCTACATAAAAAGCCTCCAAGAAAAATAGGAATTGGTCTCAGGCCATGGAAGAGCTCAAAAAAGATTTGGAAAAGCAAGTAAGAGAAGTAGAGGAAAAAATGGGAAGAGAAATGAGAAGGATGAGAGAAAACCATGAAAAACAAGTCAATGACTTGCTAAAGGAGATCCAAAAAAATACTGAGGAAAATAACAACTTAAAAAATAGACTAACACAAATGGCAAAAGAGCTCCAAAAAGCCAATAAGGAGAAGAATGCCTTGAAAGGCAGAATTAGCCAAATGGAAAAGGAGGTCCAAAAGACTTCTAAAGAAAATACCACCTTAAAAATTAGATCAAAGCAAGTGGAAGCTAGTGACTTTTTGAGAAATCAAGATATTATAAAAACAGAACCAAA
>JAQQSZ010012438.1:0-12010 GCA_028646595.1 Phalanger gymnotis | reverse complement strand
TCTTCAGTGGTCTTTTGGACCTCCTTTTCCATTTGGCTAATTCTGCCTTTCAAGGCATTCTTCTCCTCATTGGCTTTTTGGAGCTCTTTTGCCATTTGAGTTAGTCTATTTTTTAAGGTGTTGTTTTCTTCAGTATATTTTTCAGTATTTTTCTGGGTCTCCTTTAGCAAGTCATTGACTTGTTTTTCATGGTTTTCTCACACCCTTCTCATTTCTCTTCCCAATTTTTCCTCTACTTCTCTGACTTGCTTTACCAAATCCTTTTTGAGCTCTTCCATGGCCTGAGACCAGTTGATGTTTTTCTTGGAGGCTTTTGTTGTAGGCTTTTTGACTTTGTTGACTTCTTCTGGCTGTATGTTTTGGTCTTCTTTGTCCCCAAAGAAGGATTCCAGAGTCTGATACTGAATCTAGGTGTGTTTTCCCTGCCTGGCCATGTTCCCAGACAACTTACTTGAGCCTTGAGTTTTTCAGTGGAGTATGACTGCTTGTAGAGTACAGAGTTCTATGTTCCACCATTGGGGGGATGTGCCAGCTCTACCTCACCAGCACTCCTCCTTCCCCAAGAACCCCCAACCCAGACTGGACTTAGATCTTTAGCAGGCTCTTTGCTCCTGCTCTGATCCACCACTTAATTCCTCCACCGGGTGGGCCTGGGGCCAGAAGCAACTGCAGCTGTAGCTCTGTTGCTGCCCCACCTCTGCTGCCCCTGGGGTGGTGGCCAAACCGAAAACTCCCTGTCTCCAGCAGCTTTTCCCACTAACCTACTCTGTTGTCTTTGGTGTTTGTGGGTTGAGAAGTCTGGTAACTGCTGTAGCTCACTGATTCAGGGTGCTAGGCCACACTCCGCCAGGCTCCTGGTCTCATTGGTTCGTGCTACCCATGCTGGGCTCCGCTCTGCTCCCCTCTGCTCCCAGCTCTGTGTGGGATAGACCTTATGCAGAGACTATCCAGGCTGTCCTGGGCTAGAGCCCTGCTTCCGTCTGCTACCCTGTGGGTTCTGTAGTTCTAGAATTGGTTCAAAGCCATTTTTATAGGTTTTTGGAGGGACTTGGTGGGGAGCTCATGGTAGGCCCTGCTTTCCAGCTGCCTTCTTGGCTCGCCCCCCCGCCCCGGGCATTTTCACTTGCAGCAGTTAGTTTCTCAAATGCTCAAAATGCTATCCCTCCTCCTATCTATCTCCTGGATTCTCTAACTTCCTTCTGGTCCTAGCTAAAATCCCACATTCTACAGACCCCTGTCTCCCCTTAATGTTACTTTCCCCCTCTATTGATCATTTCCAATTTATTCCGCATACAAAATGCTTATACATAGTTGTTTTCATGTTGTTACCAGACTGTAAATTTCTTGAGAATAGAAACTATCTTTTGCTTTTCTTTATATCCCTAGCACTTAGCACAGTAACTGGCACATAGCAGATGCTTAATAATTACTTGTTAACTAACTGCTGTCCAAAAAGAGGATATGTTGATTTTAAATATTAATTTTACATACACATACTCCTGTACATGCTGTCTTCCCCAATAGAATATAAGCTTTATGAGAGCAGTAACTTTTTCTCTCTTATAATAGATATATTAAATCTTCTTGGTTGAACAACAATAACCTTGCATATATTAACAACTCTAGAATATCAGAGATGAATGACATTAATACGATAAATGCTAAGAATAGTCTCTTATTAAAATAAACTCTATTGTTTGGCATTAATAGTAAAAATAAATCTTCCAACTCATGAAACAGATGTAAAAGGCAAACAGAAAAGAAAAAAAAATCAGCAGGGTTCTATTTTAAAAACTATTCATCTCAAAACATCCTCTACCCTTTTGCCAGCAGCATGTGCATTTCAAAGAATTCACATTTAAATGTTATTTCCAAACATAATCAAATTCAAAATTTGAGATGGCTGTAATGCTCAAAAAAAGTACAAAATACAAAGGCAAAAATTTCTAGTTCCAGAGTAAAGTTTTAAGTATAGCCCTAAAGTAAATGGGTTTAAATTATTCTTCAGATGGAGTACTCTCATTTTTCAGTAGCACCACTTTTCTCTATCAGAAGATAAGAAACTAACAAGTAAATTATAAAACTATTTCTTAACATGAGAGTATTGTTAAACTCAGAAAAGACTGGCATATCTGGAAGAAAAGCATCAGAAATAAAATTGGATGGAGTCTAGCCTTAAGGTACTGGGAATGAGTTATGTTAACTAAATGAAATCAAACCATCATGCCCTGCTTTGTATCTACTGGCAAGCCAAGCACCTGATGAAAAATATGCTTTGGGTCATGGTAGTACCAGGAAAGTGAACAAATGTTACCTGGTGAATCATTGAAGTGTTCAAGTTCATTCAGTCATTTTCCACAAAGTCCTAGATGCCCAGACAGTTACTAAATCCAATGAACAGAATAGGTGGTGAGCAGCTCCAATTTCCCACTCTGATTCTTCATCATGGGGTAGAGGTAAACCTAGGTTCTCCAGGAGTACAGACAGAGGAAAGCTCTGACAGTTCTTAGGAAAATGGTTGACTCTGGGACTGAGCCCTTCACAACTTTGCTAGACTGATCCTTGGATGACAGCCTGTTGCTGGGTCCTTATTCAAAGCTTTTCCAACTTTGTATGAGATGCCAGACCTTCTTATGTGCCATTGGTACCCACCTAGGGAACTCCGGGTCATGGCCACATCATGTTGACACATGTACATAAGATTTCAGGGGAGATTTTCGTCCCCTTCTCTCTGTTAATTACTTATCTTTTGCACAAACATTCAGCAATACAGAACATCTTAAATTTTAACTGGTCAGTCAATCATAGGCAACAAAAGATTCAGCCAGCATGGTCCTTTATTCTAATTTCAATTGTTATCAATTGTATAAATACATTTGTGTGCAGGCTATCTCAAAAGTTTTAGTGTACTTTTAAGCTTCAACGGTTTAAACAAATACACACACAGTGATTTTGAGCAAAATTCCTTTATCAAGGCAGATGGACACCTCCCTCTGCAACTTACAGTCTTAAAGAGCTGCCTTGAAAAGTAAGATGTCAAATGACTTGACCACAGGTACACCAAGGTGTACTTGATTTTAAGATTGCTTTATAACTATTATGCTGTACTCTCTATCTCTCCCCTCCTTCCCCCCACCCCTGCCATGAAAACCTTGTCAAATTCTCAGAGAAGAAGAAGAGGGGGGGCGGATTTGAAGTGGTCATTAAAAGAATGAGATTTTTCTGTAATTTATTTGAGAAGCAGCATGGTGTAGGGAATAGATCACTTTACCTGGAGACAGTAAGATCTGGGTTAGAATCCTACCTCAGGCATTTTCCTAGTTGTTTGACCCTGGACAAATCATTTTACCTTTTTAATTCTCAGTTTCCTCATCTGTAAAATAGGAATAATATTAGTACCTATTTCACAGCTTTATGGAAAACATAAAATGAGACATTATATATAAATTGCTTGGCAAAGCACTATATTAATATTAGCTATTGCTAATTTTCATCAAGTCTTTCCTTATCCTCTCAGATTCTAGTACCCTTCTAGAACTATGTTGTACTTAATATCTTTATATTTATTCTGCATATATGTATATATTAATACATATTGCATGTATATAGATATATATGTATATACAGTATATATGTATATGTGTATACATATGCATGCACACCCAAATTATTTATATATACATACATACACACTTGTAACATGTTTTTAAGATATAATTCTATAATGTATACACATACATACAAGTTGTGTGTATGTTGTATGCATGTGTGTGTATATATGTATATATCTAATTTCTTACAGTAGAATATAAGGAGATGTCCACCTGCAAACGCCTAGAAAACTCAGAGTGCCCCACAGTTCTGATATGCCAGGGTCATCTCAGTAGAATATAAGCAGCTTATAAGTAGGGATAATTTCATTGTATCTCCTGTACCTGGCACATAGAAAGTGCTTAATAAATGTTTGAGTTTTTAAAAAGTTAATATATGGCTTCTATTTCTAATTTATCAGCAAATGTTTAATGGTTTGTACTTTATGTTATGCATTATTTTCATTTTGTTATTTCAAAGTTAAATATGTAGTTTTAAATTTAACTAAAATGACTCATGCTATACAACTTAATTTTGCTTGTTTTAAATTAAGTGCCCAAAATAAATGGATTTTGAAACCATACAAGCAGATGAGCCATAGAAACACTGACCTCTGACTCAATTTGCATACCTGAATATTTAAGAAATTAGGTCCTATTATGTCAATAACATGTCATCCATACATAAAACAAAGGATAATAGTAATAAATAGTAATAACAAATATTGAACAGTGACAGAATTATAATAATTGATACTACCAAGGAAATGTATGATCAAAAAAGAAGATACATTAGACATGGTAAGAAAGCGAAAGATAGTCCAAGTATATCATTAGTATAGTAGGCCCCCAGAATGCTAGCTGAATCTCTGAACTTTTGGGAGGACAGGAGCAAGAGTTCCCAAGGGGGCTACAATCTGTATCATTAGAGGTACTATAATGATATCACAGAACCACTTGACTACCCAAGTATTGATAATCACTCGTATCACCCAGCCCTCTACATTTTAAAAGACAATTTCTTTATAACAAAACTATGGGATAAGTTGTATGTGTGTTATCATCTCTATTTTATGGCTGCAGAAAATGAGACACAGAGAGGGTGAGGGGTATATTCATATTCACCTAGCTGGTAAAAGTAGCAAGAGCAAGACTTGAACTCTAATCTTTTGACTCCAAACTATAAATTATTTTGAAACAATGTATCCATCTCAAAAAAGTTAAGTTGCACCAAAGTGACCTCTATTGGTTTTGGAATCACAAAACAGAAATCACAAATGATCAATCTATATACTTAACCAGTAAGTATCATCTAGCCTTAAATCAGGTAAGAATGAATGGGAATGCATGGAGAGCTTGGCTTAGACCCCAAAAACATTATCATTAATTTTATTATTGACAAAGCTGAAAAAATTCTTCCTATACAAAGACCCTTCTTTGGTGGAGGTGACATTAGTAGGATGAATTTAGCCAATTGCAAGTATGTTTGCTGTTAATTTTATGTTGTAATATTTTTTCTCCCAAATTAGAGTCCTTTAACTTGACTTACATTAGTGTACGTGCTCATTCTTTTGGTGAGAAATGGACACTTTCCACCCCCTCCCTTCTTCTTGGCCTCATTCTCATTCCCTACCACACACACTCCTGGGCAGTAAAAGCAGTTGTCTCCAAGGATCCTCTCGTCCTGCCAAATAAAGCTCTTGGCAGGGAGCACCTTCCATGACAGTTTGTATTCTGGTCCTTGGAAAAATGGCATGCAATTCCAGTGCATGCCTTTTGTGAAAGTATATGGGCAATACTATTTAGTGCATTATAAGAATGTGAGAAATCAAGATAATGGGTTGAAGAAAGAATGCTATTTCATGTTGCCACCAATAGCCAAGATCAAATTTAACACAATCTGAATATATCCTCGGAGAAAAATACTTTGAGAAGAAAACTGGTTTAAGATTAACTTCACAAACCATGAATATCCATGTCACATTTGTGATTATGTGGCCAGGGCTCACTATATAAAAATCTTACACTTAATAATGCAAATAGAACATATAAATTAATAGATTTTGGACTGTGGTCTTTTTTAGTTTTAAAATGGATAGGAAATGCTGAAACAACTACATTTTTTTAAAAATAAGCAACATAGATGCCTTTATTTGGGGGGGGGAGATTTAATTTTATACACCTCATTTTAATTTTTCCCCATTTGAATCAGATGATTTGAAATGGACTATTCTGAAGTAGTGGGCAATTTTCTCTAAGATGCTATCTAGGCTCAAAAAGAGCTAAATTTTGGAATACTGTGTAGCAGCACTAGTTTAGATGCTGCAATATTCTTTTATGTAATGCAAATAAGGAGACCCAGTCATGCTCATGGACCATTCACCATATCAGTTTTACCGTACTTTCACACTACTTTGTTATTGCAAAAAGTAACTTGATTTGACTTAGGAGATCAAAATTGTTAACACTTGGCTCAAAAAGAGGGTACCAGAAGCATCAATATCTGATAAGACTTGCCCTGTGTTACCCCTTAAATGGGACTGATCAAGAACTACCTACAGTTTTAAAGACATCGGTAGACTCCTTTGTTCTCTCACCTAGGTTCAATTAAAAAAAAAAAACTAGGATAAAGACAAGGAGAAAAAAAATACCTGGGACAGACACTTCAGAAACCTCTCACAACGTAGTAAAAAATTTCAGTCCCACATCAGTCTTTCCCCCTCCTAAATAAGTTTATCTAATTCCATTTTATAAGAAAGAGCTAACAGGAAAAAAAAAAAGCCAATTCAATCTACTCTCAGTGACCACATTGTCATTATCAAGGGTCCCTCAGAGCTCCAGAGGTGGCACTGAGGGACCCTTCCAAAGCAAGGAGTTGTAAAAGCAGATTGGCATGCATTCATGTTCTCCGAAAGGTGTGTCTGTGCCTGAGGAAAGTTGAGTATTTCCAAGGATCACAACGGCCCAAAGTGAAACACCTCGAAAAGGAGGAAAAGACCAGGTCAAGTCAGTACATTACAATACCTTAAGAAGCCTGACAGATGGGAGAAAAGCGGCATGGCATAGCTTCCTAATGGTCCAGTTTAGTGGGCGATGAGCATCAGTTTGATTCATGACTCTTTCCCAATTCCACCAGGAAAAAAAGGAGCTGTCCACCTGCAAATGCCTAGAAAACCCGGGGTGCCCCACAGTTCTGACATGCCAGGGTCATCTCGGCACACCTGCAGTCCCGTCAGGGCAGGGGATTTCCGGAACTTGGAAGACTAGTAAAGGGGTTCTGCCTTAGCCCTCGATCCTCCTTAAGAAAGCAACCTCCTGGCTTGGAGCAGTGGTGCTCATGCATACCAAATGGGGCCGAATGGAAGCAGCCAGCCTGCTGCTGCTGCTGCTGCTGCTGCCACCGAGGGGAGGGTTGCACGGTTTTAAAGGAGAGGGACAGCCTGCACAGAAAAGCCTGCAGTAAAGGCAGCCCACCGGCTAGCGCTTGCACTGTCTCTCCTCCCGTCTCTTCAGAAGAAAGGCAGGTCAGACATGCTGGGGGAAGATGAGCCATTTGCTTGGCTCTCCTGGTTTGGCGGGGGAAAACGGAGCCTCGGACAGAGAGCATAAATAAAAGCCAGTGCTGGGGGGACTTCGACTTTCTTTCACAATGCATCAGTGAGGAGCTATAAACCCGCACAGGGGGAGGGGCTAACACACCCATCCAGAAGGGATGGATCTCCCTGATAAGACCCGATACATTCTCTCCCTCTGATTTAGCTGACACCATAAATTGAAAGCCATGCTAAAATAAAACTAAGTCCACTGCCCTGGCGTGTCTCAGGATTTTTCGTTGCAACCATCAGCAGTCTTTGCTCTGACAAGGATTTATTTTTATTTATTTTTTGTTAGATGAACTCAGTTATGAACGACTTACTCTTTTCATAAAAACTACAACAGTGTATTTATATTTCTCAACGTTAGCAATGAAAAAATGGTATTTATACTAGAGCCTCCTAATCTTACCCTCCAGAATGCAATTGGAGACCACCATTTTTTTTCCAAAACTTTAAGCCTTATGATTTCTTGTAGGAGGAGAACAACAAAGGAGTTTCACTTAAGCTTTGCTCCCAACAGTTTCTACCTCATCCTCCTTTTCCAAAGAAGGTTTCATTGCTTGAGAAGGTAAAGCATGTAGTCACTAAGCCTCCAGTTGTGGGGACAAGGCTGATAGTAGTAAGAGGAATTTTAGGCTTCCACTCATAGTTCTCCAAGACTCCCATATTGATCATGTTTCCTTTTCGTTTGGGGGGCATTGTTCCAAAGGGAGCTATCTGAAGAATTTTATACCCTGCGGACTCTTTTATTTTTGCTTTTTCTGCTTTATGTCCCTCCCCTTTATGCTTATCTAGTCCTAATTAACTCAAAGGAAACTTTAATTGATCATTCCATGATTACCTGCCACGATTTAGGGAAGGACATTAGCAAATGTAGCACTATACTGAAGCTGTGCTGTCATCCATGTTATAAGGCATGTCCATCCCAGATTCCATCTGAAGTTTATTTCCGGAAATAGTAGACAGTCCTAGAGACCTCATTATAGCAATGTTTTACATATACTAAAATCCCGTGATAGGGACCTAAGGTTATCAGGATGGGGAAACTCTAGTGTGATTGCTACTACTAATTTGGAAATCCAGTCCACTTGAGAATTTAGCACGATCAGAGATATATATCTTCTGGGCTTCTGTTAATGAATTTCATTTGTTGTATTTTAATATATTCAGCCAACATTTAAGTTCTCACTGTGTGAAAGAACTGATTTATATTTGCTTATGTTATGTTAAGAGTCTACAAGTCCAGATTCAAGTGGAAGATCACTAACAGTCTAGATCAGGCCCCCTTATACTCTCCAGGTCTGGGCAATCCACATAGCAACAATAATGAAATCGAGTGAAATTCATTAAACCTGAACACTTTCTAAGAGTGATCATAAACTGAATAAAGCTTATAAAAGAATTGCCAGGGTTTCATAAAGATGATTATGATTTTCACATGATATATAGAATGCAGCAGTGTTGTTCAACTCGGGTGTAGCCAGGCTGGGAAATATCCTCCTTTGGAACAGTGCCTTCAACAGGAGCAGCTGGTTTCTCCTTTTAGGACTCTTTTGTGAAGCACTGGGAGGTAATTTGAATTACCCATCCCAAATGCCCGAGAGGAAGATAAAGGAAAGAGGGAAAACTGGGAATAAAATGGAAGTATTCCTTTGTCTTAACTCTAAGAAGAGTGCCAGCGTGAGTGGGAAATACATTGGCCCAGAAAGCCCATAGAAGGTACTGTCAGCAAGAAAATCCAAATGGCACTGATTTACCATAACCTTGTATGGGGTTGAAGATGAGAGATAAAGTAAGACAGGAATTTCCCCACAGAGTTAAGAGAACTTTGGTCTAAGATCCATACAAAATATTTTTAAAGTAAAGGAGTCACTCTGGCCTAATGATTGAGTTTGAGGTGTGTTTAATACAGTTAGGTAAAGTGGGTGGTAGCTCCAGTGGTCATTCCATACATTCCAGTGACAAGAACATGGATGCTCTGGGGAAGAAGGATGCCATTTTTTGGTCAATGGCATAATTGTAGACATCAGCAAAGCATGGGAGCCACTCAATGCTCTGCTACTAGGTATCTGGGAATAGAGCCTGAGAAGGCAGAGCTTTGAAGAACAGTAGTCCTAGAAACTAAGCTACCAGGAGTAGAGCTGGAGCAGTTTATATCTCCCAAGAAAAGTCAAAAATGAGGAAAATGAGTGGAATTTGGGAGAAATAATCGGCCTTGTTAATGATTCTACCTGGGAGCTGTGAAGACTTACAGAAGGCAGAGAGATGAATGGATGGGAAATAGCAATCCTGGACCTGCAGGTAGGCTCTAATTGTTAGAAAGTTCCTACTTACACGAGTCCTTGATCCTTACATGAATTGCCTTTCTTTAACCTTCTACTCTCTACAGACAAGCAGATGTCCTATCCATTCTCCACATGGCGGCCTCTGAAATGAAGCACTTAGAATTTACTATAATCCTATGTTCCCCTAAAAAAGTAACAGAGTTCATTAAGCAAAACAGTCTTTATAATCTTGTCTCACTCCTCTTTTTATAACTGAGTATGTTTTTTGGTCAAATAAAACAGCTAAGCGTTGTGAAAGAAACAAAAAGATTTATTTGTAGGGTACAATGACAATAGTCAGTTAGTCAATAAGCATTTCTTAAGCACCTATCCTGGGCTGGACACTGTGCTAAGCCCTGGGAGAATCAATATGCAATAATATTTTTAGAGGAAGGTACATTTTAAGAATCTCCAAAGACTGTAGTTTGGCTCCCATGTTGCCACATTGAAGTTAAATATGCTTAATTTTGAAAATGTTCTTCTTTCATTTTATAATTACAGGCCTATCAAGTCTACAATCTCAAATGCCCTGCTTTGGAAATGCTTTGGGATGCCCCTTAAGTATAAAAGGGGCTACAGCAGGGAAGCCACGGAAATCAGCAAGGAAATTACATTGAGGCCAGGTGGCAGATAGCATGCAAAAAGAAAATTATAGAAATAAATGTGTTTGTTGCATGCAATAGTTACAAAGAATTCCTATATAAATCTTCCCAATTTATGCTAATGTAAATTCCAAATTCAAAGACATCTGGACATTCATTAAGCAGATGTTTCCTCACTTTCTATATGTATAGAAGGCACAAAGTGCTGAAGAATGTGATAAGAGGCTGACTTAAGTACTAAGAATTTACCCAGTGACACAATTTGTGAATAATTTCATTCCTCTCAATATGCCATAATCTCAAAAATAATAGTCAGCCAATTCTTGTGACTATCCATTATAAGCAGGATGATTGCAGCAATTGTTCCCTTTGGTATGTGCTTTATAGTAATTCTCCATTTTGCCTAAATGCTATTTAAAGTCATGTTTGTTGTGATTCTTTACATCAACCAAAATGAAGTTAGGTATAGTTAAAAAAAAAACCCTCTTTAGAATCTAATTCTGACATGTAGTAAGTACTTAGTAAATGCTTGATTTGACTTGTTTTTACCTTAGGAAGATGTGATTTTCTACCTTAATATTTTAGAATTTTGCTGTCAGATTGGGATTAGATTAAATTTATAATCTAAAATTAGGACAACCTTAGTCTCTGTAACTGTGTAGTTGCTGAAGTGCCTGGAAGTTCTCCATTTATGATACTTTGTACAAAGCGCGTAGGGTTTGGGGACCTTAGTCTCCAAGAATAAGTGGTGAAAACTTGAAATCCGTAAAACAAAATTTCTTCTAATTTCTTTATCACCCTCTATGTGCATATGTATATATGTATGGATGGATGGATGTGTGTGTGTTTATTTATCTATGTAAGTATAACCAATCTGAACAAGAAGAAATTCTTCCACATATGAGTCCCAAATCGACTTCTCCTCTGGTTTATAGATGGTATCATCTCACTCTTCTCAGAACACTTTGTCTGTTTAGAAGCAGCTTGCTTTCATACTTCATCTCTGCATACTACCTGCTCTCTGTTCTTGACTCCCCACCCCCCAAAGCAGACAGCACAAGTTAGATATTTTAGGCAGTTCACCATTTCATGGAATATTTTACCCTTCTACATGTACCTAAGGGAATACATGTGCTCTTCTAAGACCATTTCCTACTCCTATCTCTCAATGTCACAATAGGTATCCTTTCTCCACAGTTTGTCCTACTTCTAGCTTTAGCCAGGCAATACACCAAAGGTCAACAGACATGGACCATTTCCCTTGAGTTCTTAATTAGGGCTCAATAACTGCATTACTACAGGGTCAGGAATCATTGGTTCTGCTTGTGCACCCCTTTCTCATGGTAGATTGTGACAATTCACAGTAAAACTTTCATGAATATGCTGCATTATTAACACACTTTCAACTCTTCACCAATAATTAGGCGGGACCATTTCAAGATGTTAGATATTTAATGTTACCAACGTGAACCCATTGATTCTTTTTTTTTTTTTTTTGTAAATTAACCGGGCCAACTTTTGTTCATATAATTGCAAATTTGGCTTAGTTTTTTAAAAAGAAAACCTTGTTTAACTTTACAATAAGCATCATATTCTTATAATGTCTGATGAATTATAAATTTGATGGTATTTTAGTCTTGTTAAGTTTTATAATCCCTTTGTGAATTCCCAAGCATATATACACTGCCTTTCTTAGAGGTCACTTATGCAGGGATGGGAAAATACCTAACATTTGGTTGCTTTTAAAGATGTCATTAACTTTTGTGTTGTTAAGCAAAATTGTCTCATTAGCATGGCTTTTGTTTCTTTTGAGTGGAAGTACTTTCAGCTGTTAAGTGCTAAGCCCCAGGCCCAGGGCCCTGTCAGGTGTGAAACCTGTGTGGGTGTGGATTGGTGAC
>JAQQSZ010012437.1:0-12010 GCA_028646595.1 Phalanger gymnotis | reverse complement strand
AACATTTGTCATTTTCCTGTTTTGTCATGTCCAATTCCATTTCTTCAGACATTATAGTACACAATTTATCAGTATGTAACAGTGCTACAGAAAGATCTCTAGTTTAAGAGTCGAAAAGGGTGAATTAGAGTTCCAATTCTCCCCCTTATTATTTTGGTGACGTTGGCGAAGTTATTGACCCTGTCTGAGCATCAGTTTTCTCACAAGGAAAAAAGGAAAGAGCTTAAAATGCAATGTTAAGATTAGTTATTCTTATTAGTAATAATAAAACAAAAGTTTAAAATGTTAGGCTCCTGATTGAGAAGTGGACAGGCAGAGATTCAGGAACTTCTATGTGAATATTGTCCTTTAAATGTGTTTAATATGGTCTGCTCATCTTTTGTTTTTTCTTCTGGAAATTGGCAGTTGCATGGTGGAAAACTAGAGCAGGATTTACAGGTGGTCATAGATGAAGACCATTCTATATTTGTACTGTTAACTGTATAATGTGTACTGTTAACTACATTTCACTGTTTGATCCCATTACAGAAAGAGGCTGCATGGAGTGATAGTATATAGATAGCGTACTAGATTTGGAGCAAGATCTGGGTTCAAAACATGCCTTTACTACTCAATAGCTGTGTTTTCATGGGCAAATCACTTTACCTTTTTGAGACTCCACTTCCTTATCAGTCAAATAGGGATAATAATTACCTTCATAGAATTATTGCAATGACTGAATCAAATGTGTGTGAAGTGCTTTTAAACCTGTAACAACAATGTTGCTTGCACCTGTTGTGGAGGTGTAAGGCCAACAACACCAGCACACAGGAGGACTGCTAAGACAGGTTCTTTGATCTGCTTTTCTAAGGAAAGCAACTTTATAGGGGTTTGCAATTTCACTTTAATTGAACATACATACATCATTCACTTAGTTCAGGGGAAAAAGACAGCACCTTGAACTTTAGAGAAAACACAAACAGAAATTACAAGCAGAAAATATGTAAACAGAGCAAATAACACAAATCAGCAGACAGAGCTTCCAATTGTCTGTCCATAGTAATACATATGTAGATACTAGAGAGAGAAGCACCAACATCAGGGTTTTCAAAGCTGAGGGGCTCCTTAACCACCCAGAGTCTCATCCCCCAAATCACAAGAACACTCTTCCAACGAGTGAGCTCTCCAAGCAAAATGCTTTCCTCAGAGTATATATACACTTCGTCAGGGTCAGAGGGCATCACAACCATGTGACTCAAACTCATGTGACTTAGGCTTTCTTGTGACTTAACCAGGTCATCAACGACTCCTGATTCAATTGAAAGCAAGGCTCAGTCAAAGGCACTTGGTTGCACTAATGCTGAGAAGCACTCCAAAAGAAAAAACAGTGGAGAGTCCCACTCTTCTTGCCATTATAAAACCTTAAAACACTCATATATGTTTGCTACGTATAGTATCCATATATGACACACATGTCTGTGTCATATAATATTATCATAAAACTCTATTTCTTAAGTATTTACATATGACAGTCCTATAAAGACAATGATATGGATCATAAAAGACTCACTAACCAATTTAGATTTTTAAAAGATGCCCAGAAGTTGAAAAGAATGAGAGAGGTAACAAAGGATGCAATCAAAAGTATGGAATCATACTGTAAAAATAGCATCAGGAGTTCTAAAGTTTAGAAATAGCTGAGGCTGAAGAGGGAAGCTAAGGACAACAAAAAGTCATGTTTCTTTAAAGCTATAATGGAAAAAAGTGGAGGATGGAAAAATACATCGGACCTCAGCTTGGGGTGGTTGGGACAATGATGACTGAAGACAAAGACAAAATAGAACTGATTATTACTTTGTTTCTGTCATGGAAGATGATGTTTTGAACAAAAAATAGCCAATTAGAGACTTTATACTTAAAATAAATAAGTGGTAGTAAGAGAGATAACTGCCCTTGAATGAAAGTGAACTGGCCCAAGAGAGTTACATTTTTGGGGTAGGGAAAAAACAGTGGATATGATTTCTGGGACATTGCGAGTTATATGTGAAGTACAGTTGTGGTTGGGAAAGGTACTTCAGACCTGGAGAAGGGCAGATATCCTTTTTTTAAGGAAGATATAATCTTCAAACTATAGATCAGTGAGCTTTACTTTTATTCTTGGACAAATTCCAGAATCTATTATTAAAATGGTGATTAGTTAACATCTAGAATAGGAAGTGATGCCCACAAGTGATGCCCATAAGATGACAGGAGTATGTTTTCCCAGGCTAACCTTATTTTCTTTTTTTGACAGTTGTAATGCACCGCAAGTTTAACAACAGTCAAGAATGTGATATAGCGAAAGTCATCTTGGGCCACATTCACAGAGGCATAGCTTCCGAGAATAAGGATGTGATCATGCCAGCGATATTTGCCACATCTAAAAAGCAGAGACAGTACCGGGTACCAGATTTTAGTAGTGATGATAATAATAAGAACAACTACAGTAATAGAATAATAGCCAAGACTTACATAGCACTTTAAAGTTAGCAAAATGCCTTGCAAATTTTGTCTCGTTTGATCTTCACAGCATCCTTGTAAGAGAGGTACTATTATTACTACCATTTTGCAGCTGAGGAAACTGGGACTGAGAGATATTAAGTGATTTGCTCTGTATCACACAACTAGTGAGCCTCTGAGGAAAAACTCAAACTCAGAGTTTTCTAACTTCAAGTACAATGCTCTATCCTCCTACATCAAGTGTTAATAACCTTTTTCGGGAGTGTAATCGATTCCTTTGGCAGTCAAGTGTATCCTCTGAACCTCTTCCAGAATAATGTTTTTAAATGAATAAAATAAAATACATAGGATTATAAAGACAAGTCAATTATTTTGAAATAAAGATGTGATTTATTTTCCCATCCAAGTTCATAGATACCACCCTCTCTCCCGCACTCCTCACCCCAGAAATCCCTTGAGGGTCTGTAGATCCCAGAGTAGTAATACACCCTGCTCCATAACAACTAGCTGCCTTAAAGAAGGCATGTTGTCAAGTGAAAGAATATGAAAAATAAGAAAGAGTCCATTCAGACTAGTGAAGGGTCCTGAGTCAATCACTTATGAAGGAACTTAATTTGTTTAGTCTGGTGAAAAGAAGACTTAGATGGGGATGGAATAGGCGATTTTTCATGTGTTTGAATAGATTTCATGTAGGGGAATGTAACAAGAATGTTGTCAGAAGTTGTTGTGGGGGTGAAAGACCAACAGCAAGAGTGCACAGAAGGCCTCCTAGCACAGGTACTTTGATCTGCTTTTCTAAGGAAAGCAACTTTAAGGGATTAATGATCTTACTTTAATTGAACATACATATACCATTCACTTAGTTCAGGGGGAAAAGTCAGCACCCTGAACTTCAGAAAAAATACTACCAGAAACTACAAACAGATCAACAGACAGGCTTTGTCTGACCAAGACATCACATACATAGTTACCAAAAAGAGAAGCACCAACATCTGGATTTTCAAAGCCAAGGGGGCTCTTAATAATGGCTACCCAGAGTCTTGTCTGGTCAAATCACACAACACTCTTCCAGTGAGTGAGAGCCCTAAAACAAAATGCCAACCTCAGATCTTATATACCCTTCTTCAGGGTCAGAGGGAGTCACAACCATGTGACTCAAAACCATGTGATGCTTCTTCACATGTCACGTGTCACAACCATGTGACTCAAACCTATATAAACTAGGCTTTCTTGTTTCTTAAGCAGGTCAAAGACTCTTGATTCAATCAAAGAAACAAAAGACAACAAAAAGTCCACTTTGCTTGCCATTACATTTGAAAGGCAAGACTCATTAAAGGCACTTGATTACCTTAGCATTCTAAAAGAGAAAATAAAAAAAAGTCCCACCCTAATTGCCATAACAAGGAAGGCTTTGGTTCATTCCGATTGCTCTCAGAAGGCCAGACAAAGAGCACTGGGTAGATTGTTCCTAACAATTATTTTTATGTAAAAGTCAAATGGACTGCCTTGGTAGTTGATGATTTCCTCTTATTGGAGGTCTTCTAGCAGAACCTGGATGACCATTTGACACATATGATGTAATAAAGATTATTCTTGGTGCATTTGTTGGGGAAAAGACTGCTTGGGGCCTTTCAGTTCTAAAATTCTATGTTTCTGTGATAATAAAGTTGAGAGCAGTGAAGAAAATATTGGGAGATATTATTGCTCATTCTTTTCATCGGTATAGTAATAGAATCATATATCATAATATATCATATATCATAAGATCATAGATTAGAGCTGGAAGGGACTCTTGAGGCCATCAAGCCCAACTACCTCCTATTATATTATTAGAACATCAAGGTCCAGAGGGTCTAAGAGGCTAGGTTCACACAGAGAATGAGGGCCTGAGTCGGGCTTTGAGTCAGCTCTTCATGACTGCAAGTCATCTGGTACTCTGTGCAGCACTTAGCCGCCTGGGTATTCAGATGGAAATAGTCCTGTGACAAATCACTATTCTATTGTTTTTTTTTTTTTTATGTTTAATGTTTGACATTACACAGGGTAGATAAAAATGACTTTTTAAAAAATTGAATATTTGCTAAATTTGAACAACCTCCTGTTATATATATCACTGATTCTACTGGTACTTTACAAAATCTAAACCAATCACTAAGTTTGGAATCCTTAAGGATGAACTTTTCTATTATTTTATGTGGCAATGGCTTTGTATTATAAGATTATCATAAACTCTACCATTTCTGTAGATACATCTCCTTGACTTAATCATCTTTTCGAAGCTAATTCTGGTTAATGTCGTTGTTTGGTTTTGTGTGGATGTTGATTATGGAGGCCTTTTGATGACTATACTTTTGGATCTTAGAAATGTGATAGGTTTTTCCCAAAAGTAAACCTTTTTTTTGAGTTCATTTGATAAGACTAGTGGCATGTTATTATAATCAGGGTCGGGTTTTGCTCTAGGCAGAGATGTTTGTTCCAGAAATATTTCCCTAAGAATTTACATCTGTTTCCATTGTGATCTAAGAACATCTATCAGTTCTCCCTCTATGTTGCTTTGGGGTGATGGGGCCTATGTTTTGTTAATATTGTATGAATTCTTATTTAGATACTTTTTAAATGTGTTGTCATCTATTTTTCTATTTTGAGGATATATGTTAAGGCTGGTATTGTGAAGGTGTTGATTGTTCTAAATGTGTTTTTCCCCTATAGTTGTGGCCTCATAAGCCAATAAATCTCTTGACATACACAGCCACAACTTTTTTCCTTGATAACTTTGTGCTCAGTGTTATTTTTATCAGCTCTTTTGAAGGATCACCACCCCTAATCGTCAAAGCATGAGTTTAGGGTTATGTTTTTTTTCCAGTTATATATTATTCCTCTACCCATTCAGTAGCTAATCTAGCACCTTTGCTTTTTTCACTGTGGCACATGCTGGGAAGGGTATGCATTAGACAAGAATATGCTGTCCAGAGAATAGAATGGTAATACTCTCTTGAGACTGATATAGAGAGGATTCAGGTATAGTGTAAAAGGATTCAAGAAGTTATTCCTTCTGGCTTTAAGTACTAGGCTATCAGAATAGTTCTGCCTTATTCAGGAGTGAATTTGTTTTCTGGAACTAATCCTATCCTCTCATAATAAGGTAAGCTCTGGAGCTACGCTGCCATGGACTCTAGATAATTTTATTGCTGTAATATGGAAACATTTCTCTCTCAGGAAATGTAGTTTTCTTCCTAAGCTTCAGGAATGTGGTTTCATTGTGAGGTATTAGATTTCCATTGTGATAGTCAGTGATAAATGCCCTCTATTCATGAAGAGCCGGTGATTTGCTTGCAATAGTTCTATTCTCAAAATAGGTGAATTTCAATTATTTTTAAATGAAGATTTAAACAACATCCAGAGAAACAAAACTCAAAGCAGCCAAACAAACAAGGGGTAACCCAAATTCCTCCTTTCACACGTAGCTTCACAGTATAGGACTATTCCATTAAATAACTTTTGCATATTGATGTGTGAAAATGTAAGAGTGGGAAGAATAAAACGTGTATCCTGGAGGCGTTCTTCACAACCTTTGGAGTTCTCTTCCACAGTGTTCAATTTTTATTAACAGTTAAATTAAAAAATAGATAAATTGAGTTAAATTAGAATCACACAGTATTTTAGCAAACCTTGTTGAAAAAGATTGCTGCTTCAAATATAAGGAGCATTGTATCTAATTGCCCCAGGAATATGCACATATATACAGATTCCTTTTTTTTCCAAAATCCTTAAAAATAAGTCCATGGGAGTACCATCACACCCATCAACATGAGTCATAGCTCTCCAGCAGCATGGAACCTCAGAGACTCTCTCATCCAATCTCATTCTTTTCTAGCTTGGGAAATTGAGGCCTATGGAGAGGAAGTACCTTACCCAGCCTCTCAAAGAAAGCATTGGAAGCAAGACTTGAGCCAAGATCCTTTTACTACAGAATCATTAGTACTCCTTCCCCTGTTGACATACTGCATAGAACACCAAGTTACACATTGACTTTGCAGAGAGAGACTTTGTATTGGTTAATTTCAATTTTTTTAAACTTACAATAATGAGTGAATTTAAGTGATTGGCATTTGTAAAATCTTTGCAAGGCAAGTCAAAGAATATGTTTTGAATGCCGCAACCTGTATTCAGGAATAGCCTTTATTGTAATTTACAGCATGAAACTACTTAGCATAGAACAACAGTATGCCCTGGAAAAAAATGTCAGAGCAGTGGTGTGTGTGTGTGTGTGTATGTGTATGTGTGTGTGTGTGTGTGTGTGTGTGTGTATGTGTTGGTTTGTTGTTACTCTGGCTGATAAATCCCTCTCTACACTGAAAATAGCTGCTTTGCATTCCTACAGGGATGCTTTGTGCATTTTTATGAAACTCTCCTGCTAGTCACTCTGTGTTTTTACTTCCTTAAAATATTTATATTTTCCAGTGAGAAGTTTCCTTGTACAGGCAGGGCTTTTAAACAGCAGCCGTTCTTTGTAGCCATTGTACAAAAAGTGCTGCCCTTGTGCTATGTATGCAACTGGGAGAAGTGTGAGGGAGCATAACATAAATCTGCAAAGGAGATTCTTTTGGACTCCTGGTATTCCTGGACAGGCTCCCAGTTTTTGAATGAACCAGGTTGACCCTCACTTTTCTGGTGGTAACAGAAGCCTTTAGCCAGAGAATAAAGAATTTAATTCCCTTTAAAAAGCAACTGGATTTCCCCCTTTGCATTATGGTTCTCTTCATTTTCTGGGCTTTGCATTTTGCACAGAAGTACAAAGAGACATTTAAAAATGGAAGAATCGAACCCACCCTTGGGGTATGTCCCTGTCCACAGATAACAACACAATGTGTCCATTAAAATAAGTGAATCTCAAAGGGAAGACGAGTATGGCACATGCTATGGTTACTGGGTAGTATTTACAATGAATTAAAAGGGGGAAATTGCTATTTTTCCTTAGCAAGCTTCTTGGCACATTTTTATTCATAGATTTGATAACATTTGTTAACCTAACAGTTGTCTACCGGTAGAGATTTCCTAGCCACAGTATATTTGAACTGGTGTTTTTCCCCCTTCCCCCTCCTTTTCCCCCTCCACCCACCCCTTTCACTGTGATGCCTCTGTCGTTTGGTATTTTTCATAGTTTGACATGCAGCAGTAATGGTTCTATTAGCTGCTGCATTTCTGCTGAGCTGGCTGTTTGCAGGGAGCATGCCGTCACCAGGGCCTTTCTGCAGTTCCTTATTAGTATGTGCTCTTTACAGACTCTGCAGGAGCCATCACCCAGAATTAAACATTTTCTGCTAGACCTGTCCTTACTCTGTGCAGAATGATTATAGTCCATTATGCCACCTTCTTGTTGACAGTCACATACTGCTGGGATTACAATACAATCCCTGCAAATTTAAATATGATGCCACCTTGGTGCATTGAATCTTTGATAACGATAACTGTTGAAAGAGATTCCTTTCAAGGAACAGAATGTGATAAAGACTCCTTGAAATCACATTAGGGGAACTTGCATTTCTGACTAGATTGATCATAGCAGCTAGAGTCAAGGTATTTGGATTAAAAAATAAACATTTAAATGTAGGATAACTAAGAGCATGTGCACGCACACACACACACACACACACACACACACGGGGTATATATGCAGAATGAAAAATACCCCCCCCCACCACCATCACAGGAAATTCCAAGTTTTTTGATTTTGCTGTTATATTTTGAATTTCGTGTTGAAGATTTCTTTTTCAGCTTTCCATAGTAGAAGTAGTTTTGTCATGTTCCTAGATGTGGAATGAGAACCTATAATCTGGAAAAGGTAGAAAGTTTGAAGGTTTCTTAAAATTATTATTCATAGTAGAGGCAGGACCTCCCTTGACATTTTTCTGGCTAATCATTGGGTAATTAAAAAGAGATTTCTATTATTCCTCATACACATTCCTTTTTCAACTCCTCCTTCTGAGAATTCCTTCTGTTTTACCTTTTCTTTCCTATAGCTTGAGGATCACCACTTTGCGCCATCTTTGTGACTGAAGGATCTGAGAGTACGAATCTATATTGTTTCCTTTGTCTGTTCCAATCAATGGTCAGTGTGACAGACCACTGCCACATCCTTGGAACTGGGGGTATTTTAATGACTTCCTAAGAAACTTTAGATTGACATTTTAAACAAATTTCCTGAGGAGATGCAAAGTTTTTCTTTGAGATACTTTTAGTAAGTCATACTAAGCCTCCAAAAGTCTTTTTTTTCTAAAAATATTAGTTTTCATTTTTCATATTGTATTACCAGTTCCTTTCCCCCATCAATTCTGTTTTTCTTAATTATTTTGTGAATGATGCATGAGCAATATAATTTACAAGTAATAGAATGTTTCTGTGTGGGCTTTGAAAATCTGCCAAATTGGCTAAAGGCCCAACTACTTTATTCCATTTCTCCAATTCTATTTGTAGAATTTTTAAACTTTCTAAATCAAAACCTTATGGGATTTCTATCTCTAGTATGCAGCTATTATTCCTTCCCCCACCCTCTCCTATTTCTCCCATATTTTGTTCATAAACTATCAGGAACCCTAACATGGATCAATGCCACATAAAATTTGAGGACCTGCTTCATCAAAGCCGTGTGCTTCACGTACGAAAGATTGTCAGAAAGTTGTAGAGGAGGGGAAGAGAAGAAACATGTCACAATATCATTCCTATTATTTTTGCTTGTCCCAGCTAAACGGCTACTTTGGTTTCATGGTCTACTTTATGCCTTTAAATAGATTATGAGTCTGGCCATTAAAAGTACAAAATAACTCAGGTGATCAAGAAAAGAGAAGGGTCAAGTCTTGGTAGGGAGAGTTTGAGGTTGTTGAAGGGAATTCAAGTGCTGAAGTCTCTGAAAAAGTTCTAGCATATCACATGATATTAATACAGTTTTACAAAGTTATTTCCCTCTCCTGTTTTAGAATTCTAAAATTGTGGGTCAAACAAAGTCGAACATTGACTGGCTTTGGGATCGATGATGAATAGAATGGGGAAACTGCCAATATCTTAGAGGAGTTTCTAATCCAACTTTTGTGAATGTGGAAACTTCTCCCAGTGTGTTTTTCTTGGCTTCTGGCTTGACTCTGCTCAGAAAAGGCCTCTTGTTACTGTTTTTTTTTAACTGTAATAGAGGTTCTTTTCCAGATCCCTTATCCAGAGATGACCTATTAGATTGGCCTTTGGACCTGATGGTAAATGTCAAAAGGAGTCCTCAGGTGCCCAGCCCTCTGTGGCTATAGTAATGGTAGTTTCAGTGATTTTAAACTCGAGGTTAAACTCGATTTGATTTCAGAACCATAAATAGACAGAGTAGCACAAAGGTGACTGAGACTAAGCTTGTAAAAGTTGGCATTATTGTGAGATTTGTCTCTTTGGAGTTCCCAGGGAAATGGCATACTTACATTGATAAATAGAATGTACATAATTAGTATTGTAGTTTCCACATTTTAATTAAGCAGACAGTAATATTGGGAACAATTTCTGAACAACATTCTTCTACAACAATAAGAAAATTAAATACTCAACAAAAATAATAAAAGCTCGCTAGTAATCCGCAAGCCTCTTGAGCTAATTCATGACTTCTGAATCAACTGGCTTCTCCAAGCAGCAATATTTGATTCGGTCATTGGACGGCATCTAGGTCCTAGCAGGACATAATGCCAGCTACTATTCTAGATAACATCCTGTCCCTCTGAAACAGAAGCCTGAAAAGCGGTTTTGTTTTTTTTTTTTCTTGGTGATACTCAGGAGCTTATAAACTCACCCAAGAATGTTCAACAGTAAAATAACAAATAAATGAGGGTACTTTATATTATCATGTGAAGTCTCTAAGTAAAATACAGACTGTCCCAAAGGTCAGAGTGCAGTTTTGAATTATTAAAGCTTTATTTCCTTTAACAGTTGAAGCTTGCCGTCAAGATTAGATGGGTAACTTTCTAAGAAGCCTCATAAGAATGATTATCTCTGTGTTGATTATGCCATTTTCTCAATCTGGCTTTGTGATGCCACTTTACATATTTCTAGATGATGTCTCACCTCCAAAAAGTTGTGAGCTACCAAAGTATAGACTCATTTTAATATTAGCCTCATGGAAATATAATTAGGAATTGAAATTGTATTCTCTGCATCATGTTTTAAACCTTTTAAATATTAGATATTTCTGATCATGCAAATCCCTATTCCCTCTCCATTAATGTGACTAATTAAAAGTTGGCATATATTTTAGATGCCCAGAATCTCAATGTTGAAATGCAACTCTCAGCCCACATACTTCAATTCATACCTAGACAAAAGTCTTCTCTTCAATGACTCTAATGAGTTGTTGATTCTACCTTTGCTTGATGGCTTCTAGTGACAAAGAAGCTACAACGTCCCAAGGTTGCTCATTCCACTTTTGTACAGCTCTCATATTTAGGAAGTTTTTTCTTACCCCAAGGCTAAATTTGCCTCTCTACAATTTTCACACCTTGTTCCTAGTTCTGCCCACTGGGGCCACAGAAAACAGGTGGATTATTTCCTTTTCCACATGACATCTTTTCAAATACCTGAAGACAGCTACCAAATCACCCTGAAGCCTTCTTGTCTCCAGGTTAAACACTGAGGCTTCAAAATACTCCTGCGTATAGATTCTTGCTTCATTCACACTTTGCTTCTCTACCTGCTCCTATTAACCTACACCCACCCTATAAAACAAAAACAAGAACACATTTAAAAAAATAAAATAAAAACATATCTACAAACCCTGTTCCACACAACTCCTGGAAATAGGTAAGATGTGTGATTACTGTATAGGGTAGAATTTGGATTTGCTATTTCATGTATCTAGGTGGTGGATTATGAAGCCCAGAATAAATTAGTGTGTTTCTGACCTCCCATTTTAAAGACAGCTGATGATATTAAGGCTATCCTATTCATGTCTGCACCATGCTTTGGGCTGAACAGTAGCACCCATTTTTCTTTGATCAAAGTTTTCAGCATTAGGTTGATATTAAGAATCTTCCGGCTTTTAATACCAGTTTCGTACATGTGATGCTCAGCCCTGTTTTGGGGCCTGGTCAGAGGTGGCGAAAATCCCTGATTCACCAGATTCACCAGATTCTTTTTTGGGAGGAGGTGGTTTCTGATCTCCCTATTCCCCTCACTCCAGGTGCCTTTTCCTATGAACGCAGAAGTGTTTATAGATCATGATCTACTCACTGGCATCATCTGGCTAGCTGTGAAAGAGAGAATCAAACAAATACCTTTAAGTGGCACATTAGATAGAGTACTGGCTCTGGAGTCAGGAGGACCTGAGTTCAAATCTGGCCTGAGATACTAGTTGTGTGATCCTGGGCAAGTCACTTAACCCTGTTTACCATAGTTTTTTCATCTATAAAATGACCTGCAGAAGGAAATGGCACACTATTCCTGTATCTTTGCCAGGAAAACCCCAAGAGCTTGACATGACTGGTCGACTAAACGACATCAACATATGAAAAAC
>JAQQSZ010012436.1:0-12010 GCA_028646595.1 Phalanger gymnotis | reverse complement strand
GAATAAGACACGTAACTTTCCTTCAGGGAGTATACAGTTATTTAGGAGATGTGAAAGGTAGGAGAACATTATAATTTATTTCTTCAAATGATGTATGATTTCGTTGATATAGATACTCCTTCCACCAGTGCAGATGGCTATCCTTCTATTCAGTAGTATGTGGTTTCCCAAGTTCATGGCTAAAAGCTTTTTTTTCACCCATAAGGCCTGCTTCATTTTATTTTTACCTCATTTTATGGTTTGTTTTTCTGTACTTGACAAACATCATCAAATATGAGCATGTCTTTATACAGAACTATAGCAGAGGATTGTATGGGATACGATAGATCACTCTTATGTACAGTTTCCCATAAAAAATAGAATAAATTCAACATGTTAGTTTTAAATCTGTCATGCTTGTTGGTATTTGCTGATCCTCCTGTTCTTTTCTCTGAATTTTAAAAAATTCCTTAGTGACTTTCCTTTATTTGTTTTTGAGGCAGTAACTTTCCTATTGCTCATGCCCTTCTCCATACCAAACGCCCTATCCCCAAAACAAAATTCAAACCAAAGATCCCTCACACACCAAATTAACATCATTAAGGGCCATATATTGGCCATGTCTGAAAATGGATGTATTAATCTGCTCCTCAAGTTTCTTTGTTGGGTAATGTGTAGCAACCTTAATCATCAGTCCTCAGAAATACTGAGTAGCCATTGCATACATCTGAGATTTTATGTCTTTCAATGTTGGTTTTTTCTTCTATTTTTTAAAACACCTATTAATTTATTTTTAACTTTTCTTTTATATTGTGTGTTCCAAATTTTTGCTTTCCCTCCAGCCTCTCCTCCATTTACTGAAAAGGCAATTAATATATCAATTATACGTGTGAAGTCAGGTAAAACACAATCCAATATTAGCCATGTTAAAAAAAGTGAAAGCAAGAAAAATAAAGTGAAAAAATGTGCTTTAGTATGCACTCAGAGGTAATCAATTTTCTCTTTATAAATAGATAGCATTTTTCATCTGGGATCCTGTGGAATTGTTTTGGATCATCAAATTAATTAGAGCTGCTAAATCTTTCACAGTTAATTATCACGGCAACATAGTTTTTAGTTGTATAATGTTGTCCTGGTTCTGCTTACTTCATTTTGCATTAGTTCATGTAAGTTTCCCAGCTTATTCCATCAAAATTCTGTATCACAACTTGTTCAGTCATTCTCCATGTGATGGGCATTGCCACTATAAAAAGGGCTCTATAAATATTTTTTGGGTAAAAACTTAGTCCTGTTCCTTTTTCACTAGTTCCTTGATGGTACAGACCTAATAGTGGTATTGCTGGGTCAAAGAGTATGCAAATTTTTAGCCCTTTGAACATAATTCCAAATTGTTTTTCAGAATGATTAGATCAGTTCATAATCATCAAAAATGTCTGAGTGTCCTTATTTTTTCATATTTCCTTTAGCATTTGTTTTTCTTTTCTGTCATGTTAATCAATCTGATAGGAGTATAGTGGTATCTCAGAGTTCTTTTAATTTGCCTTCCTCTGATCAATAGTGATTAAAAGCATTTTTCTATGTTGTTATTGATAGCTTTGTTTTCTTCTTCTGAAAATTGATTGCTCGTATCCTTCAACCATTTATCAATGGGGAAATGACTCATTTTTAGAAAATAAATTTGGCTCATTTTCTCAATTTTCTAATATATTTAAGAAATAAGACCTTTATCAAAGAAACTTGTTATAACTTCCCCCCTCCATTAGAAGGAAAACTTCTAATTTTGGCTCCATTGGTTTTGTTTGTGAAACTTTTAAAAATTTCTTGTGATAAAAATTTTCTATTTTAGTTTCCATGATTCTCTCTTTATCTCCTCTTGATCATAAACCCTTCACTTCATCCGTGGTAAATTTTTCCAAGCTCCTCTAATTTATTTATGATATTACATTTTATGTCTAACTGATGTAATCATTTTAACCTTATGTTGGTATACAGTATGGGATGTTGTCCTATGCCTAGTTTCTGCCAAACTACTTTCCAGTTTTCCCAGTGATTTTTGTCAAAATGTGAGTTCTTACCCCCAAAGCCTGTTTTTATTTTTCAGTTTATCAAATACTGGATTACTATTGTACATTGTTTGCCTAATCTATTCCACAAATCCACCAGTTTATTTCTTAGCCAGTACCAGATTGTTTTGATGATTACCGTTTTATAATATAGTTTGAACCCTGATACTGGTAGACCATCTTCCTTCACTCTTTTAATTGACTCCCTTGATATTTGATAATTTTTACCTTCTGTTCTTCTCAATGAATGTTGTTACTTTTTTTCTAGCTCTATAAAATAGTTATTTGGTAGTTTGGTTAAAGTGGCACTGAATAAGTAAATTAATTTAAGTAGAATTGTCATTTTTATCATATTGAATTGGATGAGCCAGGAGTGATTAATATTTCTGAAAGAGTTTAGATCTGTATTTGTGTAAAAATTGTTTTGTTAATTGTGTTCATATAGCTTTTGGGCTTCTCTTGGCAGGTAGACTCCCAAGTATTTTATATTGTCTTCAATTAACTTAAATGGAATTTGTCTATCTCTTTGTCCTGGGTTTTGTTAGCAATATATAGAAATGTTGATGATTTATGTAGATTTATTTTATGTCCTGCAACTTTGCTGAAGTTGTTTGCTAAAATAATTTCAACTATTATGTGTTCGATGCTCTATTATTCTCTAAATATATCACCATATCATCTACAAACAGTGATAGTTTTGTTTTCTCATTGCTTATTCCTATTCCTTCAATTTTTAATTTTTTCTTTGTCTTTTTGCTACAGTTAGTATCTCTATTACATAATATAATAGTGATGACAACAGACATTTTTGTTTTACCCCTGATCTTATTAGGAATGCTTCTAGATTACCTCCATTACAGATAATACTTGTTTTTGCCTTTAAATAGACATTACTCACATTTTACAAAAGGTCCTATTTCTTCTTATACTTTGTAGAGTTTTTTTTTAATAAGAATGGGTGTTTTCTATTTTGTCAAAAGTTCTTTTTTCCTGCATCCATTGATGTAATTATATGCTTCTTATTGTTTTTAATAACAATATGGTTAATCTTGCTTACAGTTTTCCCAATAGTCAACCAGTCTTATATTTGTGTTATAATTCTGGTTGTTTATAGTATATAATTTTTGTAATATATTGCGGTAATCACCTTGCTAGTATTTTATTTACATTTTTGCATTCATATTCATTAAGGAAATTAGTTTATGGTTTTCTTTCTCTGTTTTTGCTTTCCCTGTTTTAGTTATCAACACCATATTTATTTCATAAAAAGAATTTGGTAGAACTCCTTCCTTACAATTTTTTTTCTGATCTTGATTTTCAAGTAGTCTAGTAATTTTCAAGTTCTCTCTCCTTGATCTCTTTTAAGTCAGTCTTTTAAACAGAAATATTTCACATTTTCTTCTATTTTGACTTTGTTTTGTTGTTTCTTGACGTCTCATGGAACAATTAGCTTCCATTTGCCCAATTCTAATTTCTAAGGAATTAATTTTTCATTGAGCTTTTTTACCTCCTTTTCCATTGGGCTTGTTCTACTTTTTAAGAAAGTCTGTTTTTCAGTTAATTTTCTGCTTCTTTTACCATTACATCAATTCTGTTTTTTTAAAGGTGTTATATTTGTGCCCCTTTTATCAAGCTCTTAATTTTCTTTTCATAATTTTCTTGCATCACTCTCATTTCTTTTCCCAATTTTTCGTCTACCACTCATTTCTTTCTTTAATTTTTCTAGGAGTTCTTGTTGGATTTGGTTCCAGTTAACTTTTTTTTGAAGCTTTGGTTATAACTGTTTTCACATTGTTGTCTTCTTCTGAATTTGAGTCTTGGTCTTCTGTGCTAATGTAGTAGATTTTTATAGTCAAGTTCTTTTGTTATTCTCGTTGTTTGCTCTTTTTTCCAGACTATTCCTTGACTTTAAACTTTATGCTGAAGTTGAGTTCTGTTTGCCTGAGGGTGTGTAACAACAATTTTGCCAGCAGCTACTGTGGCTGTGTAAAACCAACAACAACCAGCACACAGAAGGCCACTAACACAGGCTCTTTTGATCTGCTTTACTAAGGATAGCAACTTTAAGGGGTTAACAATATCAGTTTAATCAAACATACATATACTTATATCATTCACTTAATTCAGGGGGAAAAGATCAGTCCTCTGAACTTCAAGGCAAATACAAACAGAAATTGCAAACATCAACTGACAGACTTTGTCTGATCAAATGACAATACATAGTTACCAGAGAAGAACCAATGGGTCTGGGTTAGCAAAGCCTGGGGCAGTTAAGGCTTGCCCAGAGTCTCAATACTCCTTCCATGAATGTGCCCCAAAAGTCAAAGCCAATCTTGGATCTTACATACTCATCTCAGGGCCCTGGGGCACTTGACTACCTCAGGGCTGAGAAGCACTCAAAGAAAGAACAGCATCATTTTGCTGGCCATTGCATTTGAAAGGCAAGACTCATCACAGGCACTTAACTACCTTAGCATTCCAAAGGAGAAGGACAACAAAAAGTCCTGCCCTGATTACCATTACATTGTCTTAAGGCTGAGAAACCCTCTGAGACAAAAAGATCCCATTTTACCTGCCCCATTCAAACAAAGGCCGGAATCATTAAAGGCACTTAAGACAAGAACAGCAAAAAGCACCTCCCTGATTACCATTACAGGGTGGGAAGGCATTGTCCCAAAAAAAGCTACAAGCCTTTTTTGTAATGCTGTTTTTTCATTATAGTTCTAGGGGCTTGCAAGTTTTTGAGCTTCCAAGGTGTTTTGATCCAGTGAAAGGAGTGGTCATTACTCATCTTGGCTTTGCTTTGGTCTTTAGCCAGGAAGGGCTCTTGTTCCCCTCTACTTGCAAGTACTAGTGTTCTTCTCTGCCTCAGAACTGTGATCAGATACCATCTCCCCTGTGGTTACCCACAAGTGCTCCTTTCTGCCCTGCACCCGTGACACAAAACTTGTTTGAACAATAGAGTTCATACTTGCATAAATCCTAGCTGTACTCTGTGCGCACAAAAGGGTCCCCTTTAATCTCTTTCTGACTTTTTGTCTGATCCCCTTACTGTCTTTGGGCTGAGAGTTCCCAAAGCTATTGTTGCTGTGGCTGTTACAACTGTGTGCAGGGATGGTGCTACCACTGCACACTTGCTCTGGGCTGGCCCCTACCCAGGTGTCACAGATCTCTCTCACTGACTTCCTAAGTTTTCCTAAGCTGGAAAAATGTCTCACTTCGACATTTTATTGGCTCTGCCACTTCAAAATTTGATTTGAAGTGTTATTTTAAACTTGTTTGCAGTGGAATGTTGAGAAAGTTTAGCTGAATTGATGCCTCTAATCTGCCATCTTGCCTCTACCCCTGCATTATGATTTTTTTGTCCAATGAGATACTGACATTATTTTGTCCATGTCTAACTCCCCACATTTCTATGGCACTTTAGAGTCTACAAATCACCTTCCTTACAGCAGTCATGTGAGGTGGATAGTGTAAGTATTTTAAATTGTGGGCCTGAGGAATGAGGTGGTTTAGTGACTTGCACAGAATAATACAGGTAGTAAGTATCAGAACTGGGATTCCAATTCAAGTCTTCTTATTTCCAAGTCCAGTTGTATTTCCACTCTATCAGGTTTCGCTAGTCAGAGATCACCTTCAACCTGGAATTCATGGTATTTGAGGTGGGTGGTGTGGGCAACTGAGAATACCAATCAAATCAGTCCAGCCGTGTCAACTAAGTGATTAAAGGTTATGCCCTCATATATGTATTAAGTTAGAATAGATCTCAATTGTTCCTCAGCTGTGAATTATTATTATACAGCTTCCTCTGTGCAAATAAAAGCCTGCTCAGATTGGCTGCGACACATGGCCAGGCTCTCTGAAACCTGTTATACATCCTTTAATCCATTGTAATTAAAAATTGCAATGTCTAGTCATAGAAAGGAATGAATGCTTCAGCTAAGCTCCTTGAGACCAAATTGATCGATGAGAGGGAGTTCTCCTTTTCTTCTAAGCCAACATTTGATTTTAGAAGGACCTTTGGCACTTTAAAGCCTTTTAGACCTGAAGGCTTTAGGAATTTCCATCTCCTCTTAGGACAAATGGCAGCAGCATCTTTACCGGGAGCCAAAGATAGAGAGGATGCTGATTCAAGGCTCTATAATGAGGCCAGGAAAGTAAAGCTACATTATATCTAAGGGGAACATCTTGAGGATTCTAGCAATAGGACACCTAGGAGATGTGAGCTACCTTATGCACATATGTTCTCTAATCTTGAGCATACTCTCCTTTTTCCTGGGTTTAATTAGAAAACTTTCTCCTCTCCCCTGCCGTGTGTTCTTTTATTACAATTGGCTTAATAGCTTTATATACATCTAAGAGGACATGACCATATCCTTCAACTAATCTGAACAGATTTCTGCTCACATGTAGGTGGGGTTCTAGGCCTGGTTCATATGCAGTGAATAATGGAGGTATGTCCTTACCTAATAAATGTATCAGTGTAGAGAATCTTATCACTTAGGCGAGGTCAAAAGATTTGATTGATTTACTCAATGGATCCCCACCTTACAAGAGAATGAAGCAAGTAATGGAGAAAGAAGAACTTTTACAATCCTCATTTCTGAAACATCAGTGAACTATATCATTGAAAGTATTGGCAGTTTAATTAAGAATTGTAATGATGATAATAGAGCTGGCACATTATAAATTCAGATTGACACTTAAGATGGGAGTATAAATTGTGTCAGTGCAGTAATGCTAGGATAGGTCAGTCTGTGAGAGACTAGTATTTCCAGAAAATTCAGAGATAACATGGCCACATGGAAAGAGCACAGGGCAGGGATTCAGGAGAGATTGATGGAGCTATGAGAGAAATACCACAAGCTCTATTACAACTGGAGCCTATCCAGGGAGACTTGGTCAACTCATTTTTTTTACCAGCTTCAAGGCCCAGGGATGTCAAAATTTTGCCATGAATCTTTTAAAGCTAAGAGAACATAATACTTTCTCCCATAAAGCTTTTCTCAACTACTTCAGCCCCCAATGAATTCCCTCTGCTTCAACATCTTAAAGCATGTCAAATCTGTAATTGATAGCTTAGTACCTAATTATTTACTTCTATGTATATGGTAAAATTGTTGAAGATTCCTGGGTATATTCAGTGACCAAGATAATTTTGTTCAGCAGTCGTTAGCTGATGTTATCAGGGATGCATAAAACAGGAAGATGCACCTGAGTCTAAACACAAAGTGTTCACAACACAGAATGTTCTGTATGGAATTCAAATAGAAGAGTAATTTTGTGTAGTTGATGAGGTCCTCCAAATCTGGTTTGCAGATTCACCAAGCTCAAAATACTGTGAGATGTCCTCACTGAATTCTATCGCCATTCAAAAGATATGCTTTAAGCGTGCCTCAAAGGAAAAATAAACCAAAGAAAGTGGAAATGGATGGAGGATATACTGCCCAATAGGTTAATATGCATTTGAATGTGCAGCCCTCTGAATTAGACCCTCAGTACACAAGTGTTGGAAAGATTCTGCAGATAAACATGGAACTGGGTCCATAATCGAAGAGAAGGACAAGAACTTAGAAAAAAACTTTAGAAATCCCTCCCCATGACCTTTTCAAAATCAATAGTGTCCTAGTCAATATGAGAAAAAATGTGAATGTGAATGATTTAATACCACAATTGGAGAAGAATCAAAATCACAAGTTGTTTGGAGAGCATTTGAAAGACACATGGGAAGTATAAAGAGATAATTGCCACTAATTCAAGAAACATGCGAGAAATCATATAAAAGATATCAGTGAAGAAGTGTCATATAGGAAGGAACGGTCAGACACATCTTCAGGGCAAGAAGCAAGAAAAAGTAGGGTTCTAAAAATCCGAGGAGGAGAAGGAATACTGGAGGGAAGGTGGCCAACAATGTCAAATGTTTCAGAAAGGTCAAGAAGGATGAAAACAAACAAAAAAAAGCAATCAGAGAGAGCAATTAAGATACTATTGGTAACCTTGTAGAGAGCAATCTCTGCTGAATGGCCAGACACCAAGGAATTGAGAGGTATAGAGGACAGAAAGTGGAGCCAAAGTGTCTGATCTTGGTTAACATAAATTCTGTGATTCTATAATACATGCTTGAAAGGTAGAGATTCCTGAAGCTTGTTTTTTCTGCAGAGTCGATTTAAAAACAAACAAACAAGAAATCTAGCGGGATCTGTCTTCTATGAATCTCTCAGTCACTTGTAAGATTGATTTTTGTAGAATCTGTTTTCTCAAAAGCTTCCCTGTTCCTTGTTCATAGATTTAGCCCTCTGTATAGATAATTCTGATAGTGATTTTATTCAATTCAATTTAATAAATTTTTCTGATACTGCTCTTGCTCTCTGCTAGGTACTTCATTGGGCACTGAGGTGCCTTCTTTTCAAAGAGCTTACAAATGAAAAAGTGAATAAAGGTATGTGCACATATAATTGGAAATAAAATAGATGCAAACTAATTTTGAGGGAAAGTATTTGTAATTCTGGGATCAGGAAAGGCTTCAAGTAGTCCCGATGTTCTTAATCTTTTCAGTGTCACATACCCCTTTGTCTGGTAAAACCTATGGAACCCTTCTCAGACTATTGTTTTTAAAGACATAAAATAAAATTCATAGTACTACAAAGGAAAAGAGGCAGCTAAGTGGCTCAGTGGATAGAAAGAACACTGGGCCTCGAATCAGGGTTAAAATTCAGCCTCACACTGTTGCTAGCTATGTGACCTTGGGCAGTCACTTAAGTTCTGTTTGCCCTAATCCACTGGAGAAGGAAATGGTAAATTATTCCAGTGACTTTGCCAAGATAACTCTTGGACAGTATAGTTTCCTTATCATTGATTATTCCTGATTCTTCATGACCCCAGGGTCATGAAGAGTCAAGAATGATTGAAAATTGAATAATGACAAGAAACGAAACCATTCATACTAAACTACAGTTACGAAAATGCTTTAAAAAAAACCCACTTCATCCAGGTTAAGACCCTCTAACATTGAAGGTAAAGCTTAAGCTGAGCATTAAATGGAACTAGAGATTTTAAGAGTTGAGGTGAAGAGGGAGGCTATTAAGGCAATGAGGACAGCTACTGCAATGTCATACGGATGAGAGATAGAGTAGTACATATGCAGAATAGCAAGAAATGCAGTTTGTTTGTACCATAGTATGTGTAAATGGGAGTAATGTATAATGACTCCAGAAATATAAGTTAGGGCCAGGTTGTGAGTAGATTTAAATGCTCAGTAAAGGAGTTTATATTCCATCCTATAGTTAATAGGTAGGCATTGGAGTTTATGAAGAAGAGTGATCAGGTCAAATTTGATTTAGGGAAAAAATCAATTTGGTGGATGATAGGTTAGATAAAATGTGGAGGATAGATTAGAATAAGGAGAGACTTGAGGCAAGGAGATTAATTGCAAAGCTATTATAATAGTCAAGGCAAAATGTGACTAGGGCTTGATATCTGATTTTGGCTATGTGGTTATGGAGATGCAGAAAGGAAAGATAGTTTGCAGATAGAAATGACCAGATCTAGCAACTAACTGTACACATGAGATGAATGAGAGCAAGGAGTCAAGGAAGACACTGAGGTTGTGAAGTTGCATGACCGATAGTTGAAAAGAAGATTGAGTTTTGGTGGGAAAATTATATATTCTGTTATGGGTATGTAGGGTTTTGGATGCTTATTTGATATCCAATTTGAAATATCAGATAGGCAGCTGGAGATGTAGGATTGGGACTCAGAAGAAAGATTAATACTGAATAATGGTTCTGGGAGTCATCAGCATAGAGATTAGAGTGAAGTCTATTTGAGCTGATAAGGTCACCAAGTGAAAGAGTTTAGTGAAAGAGAAGAGGGCCCAGTACACCTATAGTTAGCAGAGAGGATACAGATGAAAATCCAGCAGAGGAGATTGAGAAGGCATTTTTAGAAAAGGTGGAGACCAAGAGAGTGCATCATTAAGAAAACCCAAAGAGGAAAGGATATTTAAGAGGAGTATGTCAACAATTTCAACATGCAGCAGATAGGTCAAGAAAGATGAAGGTGGAGAAAGGTCGCCAGATTTGACAACGCAGAGATTACTGCTAACCTGGGAGGCAGTTTCAATTTAATAATGAAGTTAAAAGTTAGATTCCAAAGGTTCCTGGAGAGAGACAAGAAGAATTAGAGGCTTTATGTGTATATAGTTATTCTTTGGAGTTTTGCTTGAAAGGCAGGAGAAACTTAGGACAAGATAGAGAGTTGATATTAGAGTTTAGTGAGGGTTTTACTAGGTATAAAAGAAACTGGAGAGTGGGTTTAGGATGCAAAGGACTCAGTAGATAGAAGTTAAAGATTATATATGAAAAGGGGATGACTGTCATTGTCTACTTTAGAATACTGAAAGGTAAAGGCTAAAAGGCACACTTAGAAGATTTGTCTTGTGGAGAAAAAGGGTCGTCTCTTCCTAAGATACTGGAATAAAGGATGAAAGTATTGGAGATGGGGGTCAAGGGATAAGAGGAAGGGCAGAAGAAGGAGCTCAGAGTAAATCGCCTTTATTTTCTCATTTCTTACAAATATACCGTGAATCAGCTGCTCAATGCTTCAAAATTGTGTCAACCATGACACCTATCTTTGTGCAATTCATCTGATTCAGATGCTCTTATTACCTTTATTTCCTTAAGTAGCCTTTCTTCTTGCTCACATAGCACACTACAATAGCATAGAAGCTACAGTGCTGGGCTTGGTATGAGCAAGACTTGAATTTAAATATGGTCTGAGAGACCCTGGGCAAGTCACTCAACCTCTGCCTTAATTTCCTCAATTTTATTTTATTTTATTTTTTCCACTTCCATTTAAGGATAACTTTCCACATACACTTTATAAGATTTTCAGTTCCAGTTTTTCCCCCCTCCACTCCCCAAGATGGCAGGCAATCTGATATAGGCTATACAATCATAGAAAAAATATTTCCACATCAGTCATGTTGTGAAAGACGTATCAGAAAAGGAAAAACCCACAAGACATAAAATAAAGAGAACAAAAAAAGAGAAAATAATATGCTTTGATCTGTGTTCGGATTCCATAGTTCTTTCTCAGGATGTGGATAGCATTTTCCATCATGAGTCTTTTGGTTTTGTGTTAGATCGCTGTATTGCTGAAAAGAGCCAAGTCTATCAAAGTTGGTTATCACACAACGTTGCTGTTGCTGCATGCAGTGTTTTCTTGGTTCTGCTCACTTCACTCAGCATCAGTTCCTGTAAATCTTTCCAGGTTTTTCTGAAATCCCCATGTTCATCATTCCTAATAGCACAATAGTATTCTACTGCATTCATATACCACAACTTGTTCAGTCATTTTCCAATTGATGGTTATCCCCTTAATTTACAATTCTTGGCCACCACAAAAAAGAATTGCTATAATTATTTTTTTACACGTGGGTCCTTTTCCCCTTTTTATAATGTCTTTGGGATACAGACCTAGTAGTGGTATTGCTGGATCAAAGGGTATGCATAGTTTGGTTGCCCTTTGGGCAAAGTTCCAAATTGCTCTCCAGAATGGTTGGATCAGCTCACAACTCCACCAGCAATGCATTAGTGTTCCAAATTCCCCACATGTCCAACATTTATCATTTTCCTTTTTTTTTTTCATATTAGCCAATGGGATACATCTAAGGGTATTGCAGAGTAGTTTTAATTTGCATTTCTCTAATCAACAGGAATTTGGAGCTTTTTAATATAACTATAGATATAATTTCCTCATTTGAAAACTGCCTGTTCATATGCTTTGACCATTTATCAATTGGAGAATAACTTGTATTCTTATAAATTTGACTCTATCCTCTATATGTTTTAGAAATGAGGCCTTTATTAGAGACACAGGCTATAAAAATTGTTCCTCAGGAAGATGGCGACTGGAAAGCAGTAACTGGCGTGAGCTCCCCACCAAGTCCCTCCAAAAACCTATGAAAA
>JAQQSZ010012435.1:0-12010 GCA_028646595.1 Phalanger gymnotis | reverse complement strand
GGACAGATTTTGCCACTATAAAAAACCATTTTAAAATCTCTCATAGAAAGGATAAGGGAGAAAGAATGTGGGAGAGAGTTGGTCAGAGAAGTAATGTTGGAGCAGTAGTAGGACACGCAGCAACATCACATGAAGAAATGACAATCTGTTTAATTTATTAAAAGAATCAAGCAGGAATAGATTGCATTATAGCCAATCAAAGAAGTAAATGGGGAAAATGGGAAAAATCACTCATTTTTTTTCATTTTATTGATGCACAGAAGTAGCCTCATGAATTACTAAGCTTTTCTCACCAATTTTAAATTTTCCTTATTGATTATTTGCATATTGTATAAAGGATTCTCTATATAACAATAATTTGAATTGGAATCTGAATTAGTGTTTAGTGTTTTTAGTGTAGAAGTGATGAAGGAGGGGCTAGAGTTGGGAGAGGGAGAGAGAGAGAGAGAGAGAGAGAGAACCCTGTGGATTAATGATTATTCCAATATGACCTTGCTGAGAAATTATCCTCCTCACCTGCTATTCAAAAGACTGTTGTGGGGCTCAGAGTTGTGTTTTTTGGTTTGGTTTTTTTTTGTAGTTTTACTTTTTAATTGACAGATTCTAATATATGCCGAGGCAAAAATAAATTTTCTCTTGGCTCTATGGTTGCTTCTTGTCTATCCGGAAGCTGCTCTTGAGGCCACCTTGGAGTAGTGGGGGAAAAGGAAGCTGGAGTTTGGTGGAAATCCTCTATTCAAAAGGGGGCTTCCCTTCCCTTCTGCTGAGTTGAGGCCTGGGAGAGAGTGTCCTGGGCAGAAGAACGAGCCAAAGTCAGAAGAAATTCCATGTACAGAAAATAGAAATGGAAAGAGCCCTCCAGGACACTCTGGTTTTCCTGTCACCCCATCTAGATGGTGCACAAATAGGACTGTGGTACCCCAAAGTCCCCCCAGCAATCTACTAAGTTTCTGAGCCAAAATCTCTCTAAACTTCCAACCCAGATGAAAAGATTTCTTCTGACCCCTCAGACACTCCAACTAATGTCAATTCTGAATGAACTGGAGTTAAGTGCAGTATTTTGGGATGAGAGGTTGAGCTTAGGGAAAATGCCCTCTTCCCTTCCCTGCTAACTTATCTAATTTAACTTAACCTGTTAACTGTTTCCATAGCCACCTGTCATCTGTGATTCAATCAAAGGCTTTGCTAAAATCTGAGTGTACTTTGCAACATTAATCTAAGGGAAGACTAGCTGCTCATCAGCCACTATTTTATAAGAGATCTGAGGTCTTGGCAGCTAGGGAGGAAATACATCTTTTTAAGCCCTGCAGTTCTTCCAACCTTTCATGAAAGCAAACTGCTTCATTTACCTGAGGAGGGAAAATGCTCGGAATCTGATCAAGCAATTCTCCCACTGAGGCTGAAAATGGTTTTCTTGATGCGACAGTTCTCACCTGCTTGATGAATCAATGCACCTTCAGTAAAGCAGTGAACAGGAAGACAGTTTTCAGGATTCTCTGTCCAGAGTCACTTGGCCACAATGTATGCACTGACGCAACCTCCCACAAAGCACAAATGGACAAGAACATAACTTCAAAGTTACCTAAGGGACATTTAGAGAAGGCTGGAGCTGGTCTTGAGCCCAGGTATATCCAATCAATGAGAGAGAAGAGAGAGAATGAGGATACTAGACCCCTGCCTCCTTGCTTCTAACTACAGGGGGGGAAAGACAATTTTAAATAGGAAAATATACAATTATTAAATTATTATTTAATATTATTAACAATAATATTAAATTATTATATATTATATAACTACACTATATGTATTTATATAATATATGAATGTATTGTATATTATATAAATAATATTAAATTATTGTTAATATAAATTATTAAATTAAATTAATAAAAGTTAATCCACCCAACCTAATTGGCCTATAGTAGGCCTCCAATGCAGAGATCCTACAGAGCAACCCTGTTAGCAGGCATGACCTGGATGAAGATCCTGACAAGGAGACTGAGAAGGAGCAGTCAAATAGGTAGGAGGAAAACCAGATAAGGTTGGAGTCACGAAAACCTGAAGAGAAGAATGTGAAGTAGCAAAGGGCCATGGTCTCAGTTCCAGGCCCTCCTCTCCTCCCTCCATTCTATAACACTTGGTGATCTCATCCACTCCCATGGATTTAAGGACCATTTCTATGCTCATGATTCCCAAATCTACCTATTCTGTCTGAAATTCTTTGCTGACCTCCAGTCTTTCATCTCTAGCTACTTTTCAGATTTCACAAGTTGGATGTCCAGTAGACATCTTCAGCTTAACATGTCCTAAACAGAATTTATTATCTTCTCCCTAAAGTACCACCTCCTACCTTCCCAATAACTGTAGAGGGCACCACCATCTTCCAGGTTCCCAACCTTGGCATCATCCTGAACTCCTAAAGTCTCTCACCTCCCATATCCAAGCTCTTGCCACTTGTCCAATTCACCTCTGCCACATCTCTTGCAGATTTCACCTTTGCAGCATCTCTCATCAATTTCACATCTGAAGCATCTCTCAAAAACATTGCTCTCTCTCCTCTGAGGCTTCACCTCCGTTGATATGTTCCTCATGACTTCACACCTGCACTACTGCAGTAGCTGCCGGTGGGTCTGCCTGCCTCAAGTCTCTCCCTACTCCTGCCAATTGTCAAAACTGATTTTCCTAATGTGTACATCCATGCTACCCACCCACTCAATAAACCCGTGGCTTCCTACCAGGATCAAATACAGAATCCTCTGCTTGTCCTTCAAAGCCCTTCATAACCTTGCCCTCTCCTCCCTTTCGAGATTTTTTCTCACACTTCACTTCCCACCACATCTTCAATACAGTGACACTGGCCTCCTGACTATTCCTTGCACATGACCCTCCATCTTCCAATTTGGGGCCTTTTCTCTGGCTGTCCCCTGGAACATATTTCCTCCTCATCTTGGCTTCCCTGGCTTCTTTCAAGTGGCAGTTAAATTTCCACCTTCTAGAAGAAGTCTCCCCCAACCTCTCTTAATTCTGTCTTCTGTCAGTTTTTTCTTATTTTCCTCATTCATAATTTGTTTGTACCTAATTATTTGTATGTTGTCTCCCTCATCAGATTGTGAGGTCCTTGAGGGTATTCTTCCTGTTTTTGCCTTTCTTTATATTCTTAGCTGCTAGCACACCTGGAACACAGTAAGCATTTAATAAATATTTATTGACTGATCATATTTAAGGCTGTAGAGAGCTGAAGGAGAATAAAGACTGAGAAAAGGCCATTAGATCTGGCACTTAGGAGGTCAAAAGAGAGCAATATTGGCTAAATAATAAGGTTGGAGGCCAGACTACAGAGGGTTAAGAGAGTGAAAGGAAAGGAAATAAATGTGCCTCTTGTAGACAATGTAACCAATCAATAAACATTTCTCTAATCCAGCTGTTTTTCCCATTTTTTATGTTTACATAGGAAATGAGGGACAGAAACATCCAAATGTGGTCAATGATAAAATCATTTGTTACAGAAACACCAACAGATCTGTTACATTTTTAGTATTTTTGTTGTCTTCTTGCCAGTTTCATTTTTAATAAATATTCCTTGGTGATTTCGTTTAATTAGGTCTCACATCCAATTTTCTGGAAATTTGTTTTTCCTTCTATTACCTCTCACCGTTTTTATGAAATCAGAGATGATTCTGTTCATGATCTTCCACCTTCCACTTTAAGTTTTAGAAATGAGTTCATGTTCTCGGTTGCCATGTTTCTCTATTTGAGAAGGAGTTTAGGTGGTTGTTGACTAAAGCAGTTTTTGTAGAGTATTTTGCCCTCGGGGCTTAGAGTTTTTAATGAATTTACTCTATCTACCTATCTGTCAATTATTTTTTTACCATTTAATTGTTAAAAATATCCCTTCATATATGGAAGAAGTTACATGTGTATGTGTATGTGTACACACATATATGCGAAGGGACATTTTTTCTCACACTTGTATGTGTGTGTATTCATAAATAGATGTGAAGAGATTGTTAACATGTTAAATGTATGATCTAGATAGATCTAAATCTATATATGAAAGGACATTTAATGCACACACATATTCATGCATACATATGTATACACATACATATATATGAAGAGACATTTTCACATGCATATAGATATATATGTGTATGCACACACTAATAATTGGGAATTGAGAGTAAAAAATATTTTAACAAAACCAACTTGCCAATAATAGTCACTGAAGTGGCAAAAGTAATAAAAGAACATAATTAAGTATTGGTAAGTTACTGAAGAAATAAATATTAGTACTGTGGTTGAGATATTATAATTGTACAATTAAAAAATATGGTTGTTATGTACAATAATTCAAAAATAAATATCATGCCCTTTGACCAAGATATTTGATTGCTATAAAGTTATTATAAAAAATAAAACCATATTCATATTTTTTTTTATTTGCGATTTCCAGCAGAAGGAAGTTTGGATGAGTAACACCTTTGAATTTCTATTAAGGGAGTAGTGGGTACCATAGATCTTATCTTTTTCTTTCCATTAGGAGCCAACTCAGTCTTTATACTTCTTTTGAATTCTCTATTTCACTATTTTCTCATCTCACAACCTAGATAAAATCCTGAAGGGTTCTAGTCAAAGTATTTTGTCTTTTTACATGTGATGATAATTAGATCTTGAGTGTCTTCATTAAGTATAAAATCCATGTACCATATGGCTTCCTGTCTCTGCAAAGCCTCAGGTTTACACACATACACACACACACCGACACAGTCACATACATTTATCCACCATTCTGTTTTGTAGCCAGTACCAGGTTGTTTTGACAATTACTGCTTTTAATGCAGTTTGAAACATAGTACTGCTAAGCCATCTATCTTCACATTTTTTTTCATTGATTCTCTTGATATTCATGACCTTTTTTTTTTCTTTCCAGGTGAATGTTTTAATATGTGTCTGGGCTCTCTCTATTTTTTTTAATTTGATTGTTATTACACTGAATAAATAAATTAGTTTGGGTAGAATAGTCTTTTTATTATAGTGGTTCAGATGCATGAACAATTAATATTTCTCTAATTGTCTAGCTCTGACTTTATTTGTATGAAAATACAATTTTTGTATTGTTTAGTAATTGCATGCAAATACTTCTTGGGTTTTTCTTGTGAGGTAGACTCTCAAATATTTTATATTGTCTACAGTTATTTTAAATGGAATTTCTCTTTTTATCTCTTGCTGCTGAAGGTTGTTGGCAATATATAGAAATAATAATGATTTAAGTGGGTTTATTTTATGTCTTGAAAATTTTGCCGAAATTGTTAATTTTTTAATCTAGTTTTTGTAATTTTTTCTCTAAAAGCTCTGTGCATACCATCATATCATTTGCAAAGAATAAGTTTTGTTTCTGAATTGCCTACTCTAACTCCTTCCATTTATTTTTCTTGTCTTACTGCTATAGCTAACATTTCTAGAACAATATTGAATAATATTGGCGATAAATGAGTATCCTTTCTTCGCCCTTGATATTAATGTAAATGTTTCTAGCTTATATCCATTACAGATAATACTTACTCAAATTTTAGATAGAAACTACTTATCATTTTAAGGAAGTCTATATTTATTTTTATGATTTATAGGGTTGGTAAGAATGAATGTTATATTCTTTCAAAAGGGTTTTCTGCATCTATTGAGATAGTCATATGATTTTTGTTGGTTTTGTTATTGATATAGTCAATTATGCTGATAATTTTCCTAATATTGAACCAGGCCTGCATTCCTGTTATAAATCCTATTTTGTCATCATGTTTGATCTCTTTGATATATTGATGTAATCTTCTTGCTAGAGTTTTTTATTTAAAAATCTTTGCATCACTATTCGATAAAGAATTTCATTTATGGTTTTCTTCACTATGTTTGTTCTTCCTGGTTTAGGAATCAGCACCATATATGTGTTGTTAGAGGAATTTTTTAGGACTTCTTTGTCTATTAAAAACAGTTTACATGGCATTTAAATTAATTATTCTTTAAATATGTGGTAGAATTTCATTGTGAATACTTCTGGTCCTGTGAATATTTTTTTCAGGGCTCATTCATTTTTTTTCTAAGAATAGGTTATTTTTTTATTTCTTCTTCTGTTAATTTTGGCGATTTACATTTTTATAAATATTCATCCATTTCACAGATTGTTAGATTTACTGGCACATAATTGGGGAAAATATCCCCTAATAATTGCTTTAATTTCCTCTTCTTTACTATTATTGTTCTCATTTCCAATTTATTGGTGGTGAATTCAAATCTTTTCTTTATTGATATTATTTTGTTTTTTAAATCAAATTAACAAATAGTTCATCTATTTTGCTGTGTTTTTTCATAAAACTAGCTACTAGTTTTATTTACTAGTTTAATGGTTTTCTTAATTTCCATTTTATTAATATTTCTCTTGAGTTTCAGGATTTCCAATTTGGTATTTAATTGAGGATTTTTAATTTGCTCTTTTTCAAGCTTTTATTCAATTGCATGCCCAATTCATTAATCTGCTCTATCTCTACTTTGTTGATGTAATCATTTAGAGATATACCTTTCCCCTTTGCACTGCTATGGCTGCATCAATAGATTTTAGTATGTTGTTTCAGTTTTGACATTTTCTTTAATGGAAGTATTTATTGTTTCTATGATTTGTTCTTTGACCCAATTATTCTTTACTACTGAATTATTTAGTTTCCAATTGATTTTAATCTATATTTCTATGGTCCTTGCTGAATATAATTTTATTGCAATGTGATCTGAAAAGTATGCATTTAATATTTCTGCTTTTCTGTATTTGGTTGTGAGGTTATATGGCCTAACACATGGTTATTTTTTTGTGAAGGTGGCATGTAAAGTTGAGAAAAAATATATTCCTTTTTATTTCCATTCAGTTTTCTCCAGAAGTCTGTCATAACTACTTTTAAAATTCTACTTATCTCTTTAAATTCATTCTTATTTATTTAGTGGTTAGATTTATTTAGTTCTATGAGGAAAACATTGAAGTCTCACTAGGATAGTTTTACTGTCTATTTCCACCTAAAACCTTTCCCTTAGGAATCTGGATACAATTCCATATGGTACATATAAGTTAAGTATTAAAATTACTTCATTATCTATGGTGCTTTTTAGCAAAAACAACAACAACAACTGTTTATCTCTTGTAATTAGGTATATTTTTCCTTTTGCTTTGCCTGAAATCATGGTTACTACCCCTCATTTTTTAACCTCAATTGAAGAGAAATTGATTGTCTTCCAGCCCCTTATTTTTCACTCTGTATGGGTCTCTCTGTTTAAAATATGTTTCTTATAAACAACATATTGTTACATTCTGGTTTTCAATCCATTCTGGTATTGGCTTCTCTTCTGAGGGTGAGTTCATCACATTCACATTCACAGTTATGAGTATTAGCTGGGTCTTTCCCACCACCCTATGTTTTCCTTGTTCATCCTTATCTCTTTCTCTTTTTACCCGATTTCTCCTTTAATGAGTATTTTGCTTCTGTCCACTATTTCCCTTAACTCACTCTCCCTTCTATCAGCTCCCCTCCTTTTCTGTCTTTTACTTTCCTTTCTACTTCCCTGTATAGTAAGATAGATTTTTATACCCAACTGTCTCTATATACTCTTCCCTCTCTGAACCAATTCTGGTGAGAGTAAGGCTCAAGTATTGCCTACCACTTACCCTCATCTTCCCCTCCATTATAAAATTTCTTCCCTTTAAACTTCTTTTATTTGAGATAATTTCATTGGTTCTTCCACTCCCTCGCCACTTATCCCAGGGAATTCCTCTTCCTCACCCCTTAATTTAATTTGATTTAATTTTTTTAGAATAGCTTCTTCCAGGAACATTGATTTATATTTGAAGTACTTCAAGTATAAATTGAAAATGAGAACAATAATAGTAATAACTAACATTTTTGGAGAATTTTAAGGTTTGGAGGGCATTTTTAGAATGCCTTCATCATTTAGAATCATTAGGAAAACTATTATCATTAGAATGCCTATGTCATTTTAACCTGATAACCACTCTGGGAGGTAGATTAATACTTGTATTCACAGTTGTAGTCATATTTGAAGTCACAGTCCTAGTAGTCTGTCTGCTTGCAATATTTTCTACTTGATATAAGAGCTTGGGAACTTGACTATAATATTCCTGAGGGTTTTCATTTTGGAAACCTTTCAGGAGGTGATCAGTGGATTATTTTAATTTCCATTTTCTTCTCTGCTTCTAGGATATAAAGGCAGATATCCTTGATAATTTTTTGAAATATATTGTCTAGGTCTTTTCTTTGATGATTGCTTTCTGGTAGCACAATAATTCTAAAATTTTCTCTCCTGAATCGATTTTACAGGTCAGTATTTTTATTTTACAATGAACTATTTGAAATTTTCTTCATTTTTAATTTGTTTTATTTTGTTTTATTATTACTTTGTTTCTTGTGGAGCTATTAGTTCCACTTGCATAATCTAATTTTTAAGGAATATATTCATCAGAGAGATTTCGTACTTCTTTTTTCAGTTTGCCAATTTTGTTTTTCAAATAATTCTTCTTTTCAATGGATTTTATGCCTTTTTTACCATTTGGCCAATTCTGCTTTTTTAGCATGTTATTTTCTTCAGTATTTTTGAGCTTATTTTATCACATTGTTGACTCTCATTAATTTTCTTGTATCACTATCATTTCTTTATCCATTTTTCATTTACCTTTTAACTTAATTTTTAAAATCCTTTCTGAGAACTTTCAGGAATTCTCTTTGGGCCTGTGACAAATTCACATTTTTCTTGCCCTGACATTGTTGTTTTCTTCTGGGTTTGTGTCTTGATCTTCCCTGTCACCACAGTAACTTTTTATAGTCAGTTTCTTTTTTTTATTGTCTTCTCATTTTTCTAGCTTATTTCTTGACTTTTAACATTATGTTAAAGTTTGATTATTCACCTGAATTTGAGAGGACACTGTCCCAAGCTTTAGGCTTTTATTGCTTTTGTTTGAAGAGCTAACTCTCTGAATCTGTAGGTGTTGTGTGCTTCTAAGGCATCCTGATCTAAGGAGAGGTATGACCTCTATTCTTCTGGATACTGTCCTTTCCTTTGCCAGGAAGGGAACTTGCCTCTGTAGCCAACAGCTCTAGCACTACTCTTATTCCTGGTACTCTGACCAGGTCCTCTGCTATCTTTAACTGAAATTTCTAGTGCTCCTCTCTGTCTTGGAATTGAAATCAAAGTCCCCACTCTGCTATGAGCAGCCACTATCTTCTCTGCCCTGGAATTGTGGCCAGGGCTCCTACTCCTATGGGGCCACATACACTATTGCTTTTTTTGGCTCTGTCACTGGGACCCAAAACTGACTATGGGCAATCCAACAAAGTCCTGAACTGAGTGCCAGCAAAGAGTCACCTGCCACCTTCTTTAGACCAGTTGTCTGACCCTTCCATGGGCTGAGAGTTCCCAAAGTTGCTACCATAGCAAATGCAGCTTCTTCCAAGCCTTGCTGCTAGTGCTGCTTCAGCGTATACTGTGCTGGCTGTGCTGGCTTCAGGCCTGACAACCACAACACTGAGGCAGACATTTTCTGCCAAACTCCTAACTTGTCTTGGGCTAGAATTTTTTTTCAGCCTACATTTATTTGTTCTGTAGCTCTACAATATGATTTGAGGTGTTATTTTAGAGTTATTTGGAGGATAATTGTGGGGGTCAGCTGAGTTCTTCTCTACTCTGCTGTCTTGGATCTGCACTCTGGAGAATTAAAAAAAAACATGATAGTTGTCATCAGATCTCTGTAGGGAATCATGGAAATTATACTAGTCAGATGATGTAAGTACTATAATTTGATGTAACTCTGTCATAACTTTATAGAGTACCAGTAAGGTGGAATTTGGCTCTACCAAATCAAAAATATTTTCATAGTTGTAGCTCTTTCCCCTTCTTGTCTATCTCCTGTTTGAATTTCATAAGTTTGTAGCCTGACTCCCTAGGGTATGTGTATGTGTGTGTAAAGTCAATTATTAGACACAATATATTCAGTGCAAAGACATTTGTTAAGATGGCATAGTGAGCATAGTAGCCACAAAACACTCCCCCATAAATGTACTCTCCCACAAATATACATAATATTTGTGATAAGAGTTCATACAGATTTAGAGGACACTAATTCTTACGCATACAAATATAAATGACACATTTGGACAAGTCAACTCTAATCTTGGGATGCGGAGAGGTCCTGTACCTTTTGTCATCTTCTAGTGTCCTTGCATTGCTCTTCCCTAGATGGGGTGTCTCTGTTGCATGAGTCACATGGTTGCACTCTACATCTGTTCCTCTCTGCACCTCAACTCTCCACTGCTAAAGGTAATTGCTCCATAAATACATAATTTATTACCTTCTCTAGTGCTAAAGTGCATGGTCCTTGGAGTTCCTTTCTGAACCCTAATTTCTGGGTCTCTTTGTATCTTGTTTTTACTGCCAGGGTATGTTCTCCACTTTTAAATGAATGATTGGGGCAGGGCGGGCAGAGAAAAATCTTACTTGCTTCTACTGTCTGGTAGAGAATCAAGAATCGTATTCCATAAAACTACTTACTTCCTGGAATGACAAATGATAGTCAGGTGTGCCAAGCTTTTATTTTTGATAGGGGCATAGCTACTACCCTCTAACTTCCAATGATTAAACCATCTAGATTAAAAGTGGGGTGGGAGGCATTACTCCTACTACATGGTCAACAAAGAACAGCACAGTGAGATCTTGTATTTTCTAAAGCTTTCACTGAATGCATGAAAAATATCATCAGTTCTCTAGAAATACACTAATTAAGGATGAGTAAATAAATAGGCTGATAAATATGTGTATATGTGTGTATTTGTATACATGCATTTTTTGCATAGATAAGAGAATAGACACATAGACCATTAATTGGTGTTCTCTTGGCCAACTTTTTTGGGTTCATAGGCTATGATAACTCCTCCCATCCCCATCCTTCCTTTGTAGGCCTTTGTTATCTTACATTGAATTAGCCATCTTGTTCATTGATCCAACAATTGTATCAAAATAGTGGTGCCTTGAATCAGTGATCTGTGGCAGTTACCAGACTTCTCAACCCACAAACACCAAAGACAACAGAGGTTAGTGGGTAAAGCTGTGGGAACAGAGTGAAGGAGTTCATGGTTCAGCCACTGCCCCAGGAGCAGCAGAGGTGGTGAAGCTATAGAACAACAGCTGCAGTTGCATCTAGCCCCAGGCCCACCTGGTGAGAGGAATTAAGTGGTAGATCAGAGCTGGAGGGGAGAGTCTGCTTAAGATCTGAGTCCAGTCCTGGTTGGAGGTTCTTGGGGGAGGAGGAGCTCTGGCGTGGTAGAGCTAGCTGTATAGAAATAGCTCTGAAAATAACAGCATATCCTCTCAACCTTGGAACAAAGTGCTCTTTACTCTACAAGCAGTCATACCCCAACGAAAAACTCAAGGGTCAAGTAATTGGCTGGTAACATGGCCAGGCAGGGAAAACAGATTCAATTCAGACTCAGACTTTGGAATCTTTCTTTGGTGACAAAGAAGACCAAAACATACAGCCAGAAGAAGTCAACAAAGTCAAAGAGCCGACATCAAAGGCCTCCATGAAAAACATGAAATTTTCTCAGGCCATGGAAGAGCTCAAAAAGGATTTGGAAAAGAAAGTTAGAGAAGTAGAGGAAAAATTGGGAAGAGAAATGAGAAGGATGAGAGAAAACCATGAAAAACAAGTCAATGACTTGCTAAAGAAGACCCCCCAAAAATACAGAAGAAAGCAACACCTTAAAAAACAGACTAAATTAAGTGGCAAAAGAGCTTCAAAAAGCCAATGAGGTGAAAAATGCCTTGAAAGGCAGAATTAGCCAAATGGAAAAGGAGGTCCAAAAGACCACTGAAGAAAATACTACCTGAAAAATGAGATTGGAGCAAGTGGAAGCTAGTGACTTGATGAGAAATCAAGATAATATAAAATAGAACGAAAGGAATGAAAAAA
>JAQQSZ010012434.1:0-12011 GCA_028646595.1 Phalanger gymnotis | reverse complement strand
TTGACAAAATACAACACCCATTCCTATTAAAACACTAGAAAGCATGGGAATAAATGGAGCCTTCCTTAAAATTATAAATAGGATCTAACTAAAACCATCAATAAGCATTATTTGTAATGGGGATAAACTAGATGCATTCCAATAAGATCAGGGGTGAAACAAGGATGTCCATTATCACCCCTACTATTCAATTTTGTACTAGAAACATTAGCTGTAGCAGAAAGAGAAGAAAAAGAAATTGTAGGAATTAGAATAGGCAAAGAAGAAACTAAATTATCACTTTTTGCAGATGATATGGTCATTTACTTAGAGAATCCTAGAGAATCAAGTAAAAAACTACTTGAAATAATAAACAACTTTAGCAAAGTTGCAGGATATAAAATAAACCCTCATAAATCCTCAGCATTCCTATACATTACTAACAAAGCTCAACAGCAAGAGATAGAAAGAGAAATTCCATTCAAAGTTACTGTAGACACTATGAAATATTTGGGAGTCTATTTGCCAATACAAAGTCAGGGACTACATAAGCATAATTTTGAAACACTTTTCACATAAATAAAGTGAGATCTAAATAAATGGAAAATATCAGTTGCTCATGGTTAGGGCAAGCTAATATAATAAAAATGACAATTTTACCTAAATTAATCTATCTATTCAGTGCCATACCAATTGAACTACCAAAAAATTATTTCACAGTGCTGGATAAAATAATAACAAAATTCATCTGGAAGAACAAGAGGTCCAGAATATCTAGGGTATTAATGAAAAGAAATGCTAGAGAAAGTGGCCTAGCCATACCAGATTTTAAACTGTACTATAGAGCATCAGTAATCAAAACTACATGGTACTGGCTAAGAAAAGAGTTGTGGATCTATGGAACAGGATAGGTAGACAAGATGGAGAAGTCAACGACTATAGCAATCTACTCTTTGATAAACCCAAAGAGGCCAGCTTCTGGGCTAACAATTCACTGTTTCACAAAAACTGCTGGCAAAGTTGGAAAATGGTAGGGCAGAAACTGGGCATAGACCAATATCTTACACTATATGCCAAAAGAAAGTCAAAGTGGGTTCATGATTTAGGAATAAAGGCTGATACTATAAGCAATTTTGGAGAGCAGTAATGGGAAAGGGAAGAATTCATGACTCAATAAGAAATAGAGAGCATTATAAAATGCAAAATAGATAATTTTTACTATGTTAAATAAAAAGTTTTTGTATAAATAAAGCCAATGGAACAAAGATTAGGAGGGAAGCAGAAAACTGGGAGAAAATCTTTACAACTAGTGTCTCTGATAAAGGCCTCATTTCTAAAATGTATGGTGAACTTAGCCAAATATATAGGAGTACAAGTCATTCCCCAATTAAGAAATGGTCAAAGGATATGAACAGGCAGTTTTCAGGGAAGAAATTAAATATATCTATGGTCATATGAAAAAATGCTCAAAATCGATACTGATTAGGGAAATGCAAATCAAAATAACTCTTAGATACCACATCTCTACTGTCAGATTGGCTAAAATGACAAAACAAGAATATGATAAATGTTGGAGAGGATGTGGGAAAATTGGAACATTGTTACATTGCTGGTGGAGTTGTGAACTGATCCAGGCATTCTGGAGAGCAATTTGGAACTATGCCCAAAGGGCTGTAAAAATATTCAAACCCTTTGACTGAGCAATACCACTTCTAAGGTTGTATCCCAAAGAGATTACACAAGTGGGTAAAGGACCCATATGTACAAAAATATTTATAGTGGCTCTTTTTGTGGTAGCTAAGAATTGGAAATCAAAAGGATGCCTGTCAATTGGGGAATGGCTGAAGAAGCTGAGGTATATGAAGGTAATGGAATACTATTGTGCTATAAGAAATGGGGATGACGGTACTTTGAACGGTATGTGAATTCTATATCCCTCCTAAGTAAAGGACTACCATTAACTTCTCTAGGCTAGTAATTAGTACATAGATGCTCTTTGGTAATTACCTCAGTTTTATTTATTTTCCAAAATAGCATTGTCCAAAGCTATACCTACACATGTATAAATTATACTTCTTTTCCTTGTCCCATGAATACTTTGTCCACTTATTCAATAAAGTACTTTCCTGTACCAATTAAGATAGAAGTCCCCACAAATAGATTACAATATAAAATACTTCTAGTATGAAATTTATTTTAAAATTATGCTTTTTATAAATTTAATCTTATCCCTGGTGAGAGAGGAGTGCATCCCTGGATATTCTGAAATAGATATGGAAATAAAATATTTATGGTTCAAAGAATTTAATTCTGATAAGTGAAAATTAAGCATAAATTATCAATTTGGTAGTCTATGAAGGAGGACATTAGGCTAAGGTTATAGTTTGCTAGGGAGATTCAGCCAAAGCCCTTGGCTAAATATTATCATGCTATTATTCTCCTGATAAAGAAGCAATAGACTCAAGATGCAGAATGAGACATACATTTAATTATATTTGTTACAAGAGTTTTCTCCTTTTTTTCTTTCTCAAAAGAGATGGGAGAAGTTCAGAGGGAAGGGAAGTCAATGTTTGTTCAATGAAAAAAAATAGTTTATAAAAGTATGTAGTGATGAAAACATGAAAATAACTAAAGACAGCATATTCTATTTACATATCTTATTTCTGTTTAAGTGAATAGCATTGGCATAAATATGTTTTATTCTCAGGGGACTTGTGTGTGTGTATGTATTTACAGAGAGAGAGAGAGAGAGAGAGAGAGAGAGAGAGAGAGAGAGAGAGAGAGAGAGAGAAAACTTAAGGACAACTGAACTCCCAATGTGCAGAACGGATCTCAGTGACAGAACTAATAAGGTATTGAGTGGGTCTACATTTAATGAAAGTCATAGCTAAGAATGTGACTGATCAACCATAGGACACAATTAGTTTAAAGCAAAGTCATTCAATGAAATAGCATAGCAATAAAATATTTGTCCATGAATTTGGGCTGCAAAAACACAATTCATGTGTAGAAAGAGTGGACAAACACAGGGAAGACTAGTAGCCAGGACACACATTTGGAAGGACATACAAATGTCACATAGAATCAGAGGACACACATGAAGAGACAACTCTTAATACTGCTGAGCAGCCAGATGTTCACTTTTTATTGGCTATATAATATACGCCAGATGCTTGACCATGTGGTGTATAGTCTCTATTGAATGTGTCACCTGCTTTTATTAGTCAGGTATTCCCAGTCCTGTATGACCCTCTATGACCCCATTTAGGGTTTTCTTGGCAAAGATACTTGAGTGGTTTGCTATTTCCTTCTTTAGCTCATTTTACAGACGAGGAAACTGAGGCAAACACTGTTAAGTGACATGCCCAGGGTCACATAACTAGTATCTGAGGCCAAATTTGTATTCAGTCTTGGCTCGCTATGCACTGTGCCATGTGGCATCATCATCTGACCTTTATCTGTTGATGAAACAGATTTTTCTTAGTGTTACTCCCTTCTGCACTTGTGTGGGTGCTGTTTAGCTTTGCTGAACTGGACGCTGCCAGATTCTCCTCTACTGGCCACAAAGGTATAGAGCTTCTCTTTGGTCTCTGCTTCCAATTTCATCTGGAGTCCATAAATTGGTTGTTACCTCTTCCTTATAGTGGGTGTTTTTTTTTTGTTTTTTGTTTTTTTTGGAGGGGGGAAGGCAGGGAAATTGGGTTTAAGTGACTCTCCCAAGGTCACAGCTAGTAAGTGTGTCAAGTATCTGAGGCTGGATTTGAACTCAGGTCCTCCTGATTCCAGGGCCCATGCTCTACTCACTGTGCCACCTAGCTGCCCCGTGCCACTTAGCTGCCCCTATAGTGGCTGTTGATATGTTTTTTACTCTTTAAAGTCCACGGCCTTTTTTTTTCTTTTTTTCTGTGACAATCATTTTTGAAAGCAAAATCCTTTAACATTCTCATTCATCAGATCTTGGTGAAGGGAGAAAGAACCTCTCTGGGCTTTATTTCTCAGAGAGTGCTCTGTTTCTCAGACCCTTTGCTAAAAAGTTTTGGGTTTTTTGCTTTTCTTTTTGTTTGTGAGGATATTATTTGTCTTCCATCCCCATCTCACTGGAAGAAAGAGAACTACCTAATTAATGTACTCAAGCTCAATTCTACTTTTATAATCCCTTTCCTTCATCATTAGGCCTTGTCTGTCCATCAGATATCTCTCTAGCTTGGAATATAAATTCCATATGGCTCTCTCTTTTATTTCCGATGGCTAGAATCCATCTAATCAGAATTCACACTACTAGATGTCCAAATTTTTTAAAACTTTATCAGTGGCTGGAAGTCCCAGTTTTTCCTTCCTAAAAGTTTTCCATTCTCCCATGTAGATTCATGGAAAAGATAAAAATATTAAAATAAAAAACTAGGGGCAGAGACAAGGGCACGTTCTTCCACCAGCCAAACCACCTTTCATATGTTCATTTAAAAATAAAATATCTTCGAATTTTGAACTACAATCAATAAACTTTATCAAGTGCCTACTATGCCCCTACTCTGTACCATGCCGGGCTCTGGGTCTATAAAGATGAAAAGGAAACAGCACTTATCTATCTCTAACACGAGAGATGTAAAAACAGAATACACTCAAAATGCGCATGATAATTTTGTGAAGAAGTCCTTTTAGGAATCAGAGCACAAAATCATTTGGAAAATCAGTACTAATATAGTACACAGATTTCTTTTTAGATTAAGCTTGTCCTCCTACATATCCTCTCCTCCAGAATGTTCAATATTTTCCTCTTCACTGACATTTTTTATCTCTCAGATCAAGCAAGAATAGGCATCCACATTCAAAGCAAAGCAAAACAAAATCTTTGATTGATCTTGCTACTCCTTTCAACTTGTTCTACCTCTTTTTACATTTTTGGTCCTATCTCATTATTTTATGACCACTCATTTCCTCTTTCATCCTCTGCAAATTGGCTTTTGTTTGCAGAATCCTATTTAGTATTACTGTCTTCATTTTTAATTTTATTTTTAGTTTACAACACTCAGTTTCACAAGATTTTGAGCTCCACATTTTCTCCCCTTGCCTCTCCTAACCCCTCATCCTGCAAGATAGCATGTAATATGATATAGGTTCTACATATACCTTCACATTAAACTTTATTTTCCCAATAATCAAGTTGAAAAGAAGAATTATGACCAATGAAATGAACCATGATAAAGATGTAACAAAACCAAAAATAAAAGAAAAAAACAGAAAGAGCAAATACTTTGTTCAACCTGCATTCACATTCTCTAATTCTTTCTCTGGATGTGGATAGCTTTTTCCATCATGAGTCTTGGAGAAGTCTTAGAACCTTGCATTATTGAGAAGAGCCAAGTCTATCAAAGTTAGCAATCACTGAAGCAATGTGTCTGTGGTTGTGTACAATGTTCTCCTGGTTCTGCTCCCTTCACTCGTCATCAGATCATATAAGACTCTCCAGGATCTTATGACCTCCATCTGTTCCTCATTTCTTATAGCATGAGAGTATTCTACTACATTCATATGCAACAATATGTTTAGCCATGCCTCAATTGAAAGGCATCCCCTTGATTTCCAATTCTTTGCTACCACAAAAAGAGCGACTATAAATACTTTTGTATATACAGGTCATTTTCCCCTTTGGGATTTCTTTGGAATAGAAGGGGTATTGCTGGGGAAAAAGTATGAACATTTTTATCAACATTTTGGCATACTTCCAGATTTCTCTCCAGAATGGTTGGATCAGTGCACAACTCCACCAAGAATGCATTAGTCCTCCAATTTTCCCACATCTTCTCCAGCATTTATAAATTTCCTATTTTGACATGTTAGCCAATCTAATAGGAGAGATGTGGTACCTGAGAGTTGTTTTGATTTGCATTACTCTAATAAATAGAGATTTAGAGCATTTTTCATATGACTTTAGATATTTTTAATTTCTTTCTCTGCAAACTTCCTGTTCATATTCCTTGACCATTTATCAATTGGGGAATGACTTGTATTCTTGTAAATTCGACGCAGTTCCCTGTATATTTTAGAGATGAAGCCTATGTCAGAGACACTGATGGAAAAATGCTTTCCCAATTTTCTGCTTCCCTTGGTTGCATTGACTTTGTTTAAAAATAAACTTTTCAATTTAATGTAATCTAAATTATCCATTTTGTGTTTTTATATGCTCTCTATCTCTTGTTTAGTCATAAATTTTTCCATTCTCCATAAGTTTGAAAGTTAAACTATTCCCTTGTCTCTCAAACTGCTTATAATATCAGTATTTTAATCCAATTCATGAACCCATTTTGACTTTATTTTGGTATATGGAATAAGATATTGGTTTATGCCCAATTTCTGCTATACTATTTTCCAGTTTTCCCAGCAGTTTTTATGAAATAGTGAGTTCTTTTTGCAGAAGCTGGACTCTTTCAGTTTATCAAAAATACATTATTATATTCGTTGACTACTGCATCTTGTGTACCTAACTTATTTTACTGATTCACCACTCTATTTCTGAGCCAGTACCAAGTAATTTTAGTGATTGCGACTTTATTATAGAATTTAATATCTGGTATGGTAAGGCCTACTTCTGTAGCATTTTTTCCCTTGTTATTCTGGATCTAATGTTCTTCCAGATGAATTTTGTTATTATTTTATCTAGCTCTATAAAATAATTTTGGTTGTTTGAATGATAGGGCACTGAATAAGTAAATTAATTTAGGTAAAATTATCCTTTTAGTATATTAGCTCGACCTACGCATGAGCAACTGATGTTTTTTCCATTTATTTAGATCTGACTTTATTTGTGTGAGAAGTGTTTTGCAATTTTGTTCCTATAGGTCCTGGGTTTGTCTTCATAGATGGACTCCCTAATACTTTATGTTGTCTATACTAACTTTAAATGCAATTTCTCTTTCTATCTCTTGCTGTTGGGCTTTGTTAGTATTACATAGGAATGCTGCAGATTTATGTGGGTTTATTATATACCCAGCAACCTTGCTAAAGTTATTTATTATTTCAAGTAGGTTTTTACTTGAATCTCTAGGATTCTCTAAGTATATCATCATATATTTTGTAAAGATTGATAACTCAGTTTCTTCTTTGCCTTTTCTAATCCCTTCAATTTCTTTTTCTTTTCTTATTGTTAAGCTAACATTTCTAGTACCAAATTGGATAATAGGGGTGATAATGGGCATCATTTTTCACCCCCAATCTTTTGGAAATGCATCTAGCATATCCTCATTAAATATAATGGTTGCTGATGCTAAATGCTACTCATTGTTTTCGGGATGACTCCATTTATTCCTATGTTTTCTACTATTTTTAAAAGCAATGGGTATTTCATTTTACCAAAAGCTTTTTTCTGCGTCTATTGAGACAATCATATGGTTTTGGTGAGTTTTTTTGTTGATATGATGAATTATGCTGATTGTTTTCCTAATATTGAACCAGCCTTGCATTACTGGACTAAATCCTACCAGGTAATACTGCATTATTCTCCTGATAAGTAGCTGTAATATTTTGCTAATATTTTATTTAACATTTTTCTTCAATAGGGAAATTGGTCTATAATTTTCTTTCTTGTTTTGACTCTTCATGGTTTAGGAATGTGTATCATATTTGGGTGATAAAAAGAATTGGTAGGATTCCTTCTTTATCTGTTTTCCCAATTAGTCTACAAAGGAATGAAATTAATTGTTGCTTAAATGTTTACAATGTTTAATGTTTAAATGTTTAAAACCTCACCAAGTGACCATCCAGGCAGGCTGTCCTGGCCTGCAGCCTTTCTTCCCTCTGCTATTTTGTAGGTACTACAGTTCTAGAATTTGTTCAGAGCCATTTTTTATAGGAAGGACTTGGTGGGGAGCTCATGCAAGTCCCTGCTTTCCAGCTGCCATCTTGGCTCCACCCCGGTCTCTTTCTTTTTTTTTTTTAATAAAATTGACCAAGAGTTTATTATTTTATTGTTTTTTCATAATCTAGCTCCTTGTTTTATTTATTAGTTTAGTAGTTTTCTGAATTTTAATTTTATTTATCTCTCCTTTGGTTTTCAGCATTTCTAATTTCTTCTTTAATTGGGAATTTTCAATTTATTATTTTTCTAGCTTTTGCAGGCACAATTCATTTATCTCTTTTATTTTATTCATATAAGCATTCAGAGATATAAAACTTCCCTTAAGAACTGCTTTCACTGTATCTCATAAATTTTTCCATGTTGCCTCATTATTGTCATTGTTTTGAAAGAAGTTATTGATTGTTTCTATAATTTGTTTTTTGACCTACTTGTTCTTTAGGATTATATTACTTAATTTCCAATTAGTTTTTAGTGTATGTTTCCTTGGTCTTTTACTGCAAATAATTTTTATTTGCATCATGATCTGAAAAGGATGCATTGACTATTTCTGCCTTTCTGCAATGGATTATGAGGGATTTTGTGCCGTAGTATAAGGTCAATTTTTGTGTATGTGCCATTTACTGCTGAGAAAAGGTATATTCCTTTTATCTCCATTCAATTTTCTCCAGATGTCTAGGATATCTACCTTTTCTAAAATTCTGTTCACCTCCTTAACTTTTTTCTTGTTTATTTGGAGGTTAGATTCATCAAGTTCAGAGAGGGGGAGGTTGAGGTCCCCTCCCCCAGTATAATATTGCTGTATGTTTCTTCCTGTAATCTCCTTAACTTCTCTTCTAATTATTTGGTTGCTGTACCACTTGGTGCACATATGTTAAGTAATGATATTAATCCATTGTCCATGGTGCCTTTTAGCAGGATATAGTGTCCTTCCTTATCTCTTTTAATTAGATCTATCTTTTCTTTTGCTTTATCTGAGAGTAGGATTGGTCCTCCTATTTTGTTTTGTCTTGTTTTTATTTTTACTTCAGCTGAAGCATAATATATTCTACTTCAGCCTTTTTTGTTTTTGGTTTTTGGCAGGGCAGTTGGGGTTAAGTGACTTTCCCAAGGTCACACAGCTAGTCCATGTGTCTAGTGTCTGAGGCTGGATTTGAACTCAGGTCCTCCTGACTCCAGGGCCGGTGCTCTACTCACTGCGCCACCTAGCTGCCCATACTTCAGCCTTTTAACTGTGCACTGTGTGTATCCTCTGTTTCAAATGTGTTTCTTATAAACAACATATTGTAGGATTGTGGTTTTTAATCCATTCTGCTATCCTCCTACATTTTATGGGAGAGTTCATCCCATTCACATTCCCTTTTATTATTACTCTCTGTGTCTTTTTCTCCATCATATTTACTCCCCATTTATGCTTTTAATTCTCCCTTCTCCCTTCCCCTGCTCAAAAGAGCTTTGCTTTTGACCACCACCTCCCTCAATTTTGCCTCCCTATTAACCCTCCTCCCTTATCTTACCCATTTCCCTTACTACTTCTCTCCCTTCTAACCATCATCCCCTTTCTTTACTCTTTTCCCTCCTGTTTCCTGAAGGACAAGTTTGGTTTCTATACTTATTATATTAAGTTATTAGCTCCTTGAACTGAATCCAATGAGAGTAAAGCTCAAACACTGCTCTTCTTCCTCTCTTCTTTCCCTCTACTATAATATGTTTTTGTGCCTCTTCATGTGATGTAATTTAGCCTTTTCTACTACCTCCTTACCTCTTCCCCCAGAACAAACTCTTTGCAACACTTAACTATCTTTTTTCATCATCACATCAGTTAATTTATACTCACACCCTCTGTGTATGAATATCTCTTTTAATTTCTATAATAACAATACAATTCCCAAAATTTATATATAACACATATGAAACAATATAATCCTGTTTAAGGGTGTAAACAATTTGACCATATTGAATAGCAAGTATTTTCCCCCATTTACCTTTTTATGTCTCTCTTGAGTTTTATATTTGAAGATAAAACTTTCCTTTGAGTTCTGGCCTTTTCATCAGGAAGGTCTGGAATTCCTTTATTTCATTGAATGCCCATCTCCTTGCTTGAAAAATTATGCTCAGTTTTGTTGGGTAGCTGATCCTTGGTTGTAGTCCAAGCCACTTTGCCTTTCAGAATATCATATTCCAATTCCTCTTGTATTGTAATGTAAAAGCAGTGACATCCTGGGTAATCCCAACTGTATTTCTAGCTTATTTACTTTTTTTCTTTCTGGCTGCTTGCAGTATTTTCTTCTTGACTTGATAGTTCTGGAATTTCCCTACAATGTGCCTTGGATTTTTCAATTTAGTATCTTTTTAGGGAGGTGATCTGTGGATTCTTTCAATGACTATTTTACCCTCTGGTTCTAGGACCTTGGGGAAGATTTCCTTGATGATTTCTTTTCTTAAAAAAAATTATTATTTAACATATTTAGTTTTCAGCATTGATTTTCACAGGAGTTTGAATTACAAATTTTCTCCCCATTTCTACCCTCCACCCCCACTCCAAGATGGCGTATATTCTGGTTTTCCTGTTCCCCAGTCAGTCCTCCCTTCTGTCACCCCACTGCCTTCCCATCCCCTTTTCCCTTTCTTTCCTGTAGGGCAAGATAAATTTCTATGCTCCATTGCCTGTGTATCTTATTTTCTAGTTTTAGGCAAAAACATTTTTGTTTTTGTTTTTGAACATCTATTTTTTAAAACTTTGAGTTCCAAATTCTCTCCCCTCTTCCCTTCCCACCCACCCTCCCTAAGAAGTCAAACAATTAAACGTGGGCCACATGCATATCATTATGTATAAGCCTTCCACAACACTCATGTTGTGGAAGAGTAACTATATTTTGTTTCTTCCTAATCTATACCCTTTATTTAATTTTCTCCCTTGACCCTGTCCCTTTTCAAAAGTGTTTGTTTTTGATTACCTCCACCCCTATCTGCCCTCCCTTCTATCATCTCCCATTTTTTATCTTCTTCTTCCTTCTTTCTTGTGGGGTAAGATACTCAATTGAGTAGGTATGGTATTCCCTCTTCAGGTCAAATCTGATGAGGGCAAGATTCACTCATTCCGCCTCACTTGCCTTCTCTTCTCTTCCTACAGAACTGCTTTTTCTTGCCACTTTTATGCGAGATAATGTACCCCATTCTATCTCTCCCTATCTCCCTCTCTCAATATATTCCTCTCTCATCCCTGATTCATCTTCAACTCACCCTGTGCCTGCTCGCTCTCTCTCTCTCTCTCTCTCTCTCTCTCTCTCTCTCCATATATATATATATATATGTATATGTATATGTATATATATATACACATACATACATACATATACACTCACATACACATATATGTATATAAACACACACACACACACATATATATATATGCATATATGTATATACATGCATATTCCCTTCAGCTACCCTAATATCGAGGTCTCATGAATCATACACATCATCTTTCCTTGTAGGAATGTAAACAAAACAGTTCAACTTTAGTAAGTCCCTTGCAATTTCTTTTTCTTGATTACCTTTTCATGTTTCTCTTGATTCTTGTGTTTGAAAGTCAAATTTTCTATTCAGCTCTGGTCTTCTCACTGAGAAAGCTTAAAGTCCTCTATTTTATTGAAAATCCATATTTTGTCTTGGAGCATGATACTCAGTTTTGCCGGGTATGTGATTCTTGGTTTTAATCCTAGCTCCATTGACCTCTGGAATATCATATTCCAAGCCCTTTGATCTCTTAATGTAGAAGCTGCTAGATCTTGGTTTATTTTGATTGTGTTTCCACAATACTCGAATTGTTTCTTTCTGGCTGCTTAAAGTATTTTCTCCTTGATCTGGGAGCTCTGGAATTTGGTGACACTATTTCTAGGAGATTTCTTTTTGAGATCTATTTGAGAAGGCAATGGGTGGATTCTTTCAATTTCTGTTTTGCCTTGTGGCTCTAGAATATCAGGGCAGTTCTCCTTGATAATTTCTTGAAAGATGATATCTAGGCTCTTTTTTGATCATGGCTTTCAGGTAGTCCAATAATTTTTAAATTCTCTCTCCTGGATCTATTTTCCAGGTCAGTGGTTTTTCCAATGAGATATTTCACATTGTCTTCCATTTTTTCATTCCTTTGGTTCTGTTTGATAATATCTTGATTTCTCAT
>JAQQSZ010012433.1:0-12011 GCA_028646595.1 Phalanger gymnotis | reverse complement strand
GACTGGGGAACAGGGCAACCAGAGTGTACGCCATCTTGGAGTGGGGGGGGGAGGAAATGTGGAGAAAATTTGTAATTCAAACGCCTGTGAAAATCAATGCTGAAAACCAAACATGTCAAAAATAAATTAAAAATAAATAAATAAATTTTAAAAAAAGAATAGAATAAATGTAAAAATCTGTGCTGAGAAAAAAAAATAATTCCTAATATTTTCTTTGATTTCATCCTCATTAGCCCTATATTTAGTGATTTGATTTTCTTCTCTTTTTTAATCATATTAACCAATGGCTTATCTATTTTATTGTTTTTTTTATAAAATGAACTCCTAGTTTTATTTATTAATTCAATGGTTCTCTTACATTCCACTTTATTGAAATCACCTTTAATTTTTAGGATTTCCTATTTGGTGTTTAATTGGGGATTTTAATTTTTTTCTAGTTTTGTAAATTGCATTCTACTATCTGTTACTGTTTTATGGATGAGTTCATTCTATTCATATTCAAATTTATAATTACTAGTTGTGCATTTCCCTCCATCCTTTTTTTCATTAGGATGTCCTTCTCTCCTTTTTTTACCCTATCCTTCCTCAGGCAGCTAATTTACTTCTAACCTCTGCCTCCTTAATCTGTACCCCGTCTAAGATTCCCTCCTTTATCCTCTCCCCTTATGTGCCTATTTCTTCATCTGCACACCGGTCTAAGAGGCCTTCCTTCACCCTACCCCCTCACCCTCCTTTTTCTTTTTAAGTTAAGAAGACTTTTATACCCCATTTATAACAATGGGTAAAGGGAGCATCCTTGCTTTATTCCTGTGTTTATTAGAAATCCTTCCATTATTTTACCACTGGAAACAATGATACCTTTTATCCAAAGATACATACTCTTTATGATATTAAATACTGGTTATTTTCCCTATGTTTTATAGGATTTTCAGCCCAAACAATTGTTATATTTTGTTAAAGCTTTTTTTATGTAACTTGTCCATAATCATCTCAATTAGGGGTGGTGTTTTTGTTTTCTAATATGATTATGTTTATTGTTTTTGTAATATTTACTTATTCTTGTTTCCCTCATATAAAATCTTCTTGGTCATAAGGATAAATTTATTAGATATATTATAACAGGTAGTCTTTTGTAAAAATCTTATTTAATTATTTTGACTCAATATAAATTAGCAATGTAGTCTATACTTCTTTGCTTTAGTCTTTTCAAATATGTTTGTTCTTAATCTGTAATCCTATTGTGTAAAAGGATTTTGGTAGACTCTTCTTTCTCAATTTTTTGGGATTATTTGTGTAACATTATTATTATTTTAAAATGTAATAGCATTCACCTATAAATCTATCTGTACCAGAGGTTCTTTTGTAAATCCTTTAAAGTTCATTCAGCTTCAGTTTCATTTTCTAACATTAGATTGTATAAAATTTTAATTTCATATCCTATTCATTTTGTTATTTTATATTTTGTGAGATAAGCCTCCAATCCTTTTTGTTTTATATTTTAGCTATTTGATTACTGATTTGCACAATTCCTCTTGGATTTATTTTGGCTTGTTTTTTGTTGATATTTTTGTTATTTAATTTGTCAATTTAGTTACATTATTCCTGCATTTTATTAACATATGTTTTCAGAGATAAGACTTTTGTTCTGAGGACTGCTTTAGCTGCATTCCTAAAACTGGGATGATTTTTTTATCATTAATACACTTTTTATATAAATATCAGTTTGTTTCTTTGATTTGTTCTTAGATCAATTCATTTTTTCAGGATGTCATGATTAATCTTCCACTTGGACCTATATCTTTTGCTTGTAACTGCTATATTAAATACCATTTAAAAATAACATCAAACAAAACATATTTATTCTTTCTACTTTGTAAAATTTAATTATAACTGTGCCCTGGCAGATCTTTTTTTTTTGTAAACCTAATATCCAGTACTAAAAATCACATATGACATTTAACAGTCCCATTAGTAAGATGCCAGAAACATTTCAGCTCTAAAATAGGTGTGTTTTTTTCAGTTCTATATTTTCTTTCCTGTATATCTTTTTTTTAGATTTGGCCATTTCATTTGAAATAGACATTTGAGAGCTGAATATTAAAGTGTTATGTAATTATTGTGTTGCTATTTTTGTGTTCTTGTAATTCAGTTAACTTTTCCCTTTTGAATTTAGACATAATGCTTTGTTGTGCATAAATGTTTAGTTTTGGTATTTGTTCATTCACTTTGGTTCCTTTAAGTGGAAAGTACTTTCTGTTTTTCTATTTCTTGATACAATGAAACTTTTTTTTTCTGATAACATGGTTTCTACATTTGCCTTTTTCCTTTTTTTATGTAACTTACTTTTGAGGCAATTTTGACCTAGCCTTTCATTTTCATTCTGTATGAGTATTTTAGATGTTTGGGTTTTTTTAATACAGAATATAGTTGGGTTATGGTTCTTTCTCTTTACTCTTACTTTCATTTTGCTTCATTATTTCATCTATTCATATTTAATTTCTGATCATTAGACTTGTGTTTTCTTCCATTTAGATTTTTGCTTTTGAGTTTTATCTGCTTTCTCTGTTAAGTCAGTACTTTCTACTTGCAAATAGTTTTGCTCCCAATGCTGTGGTGTTGATCTACCCCAAAGGCTTTGTCCTGAATACCTGCTCAGATTTGTCTGCTTATCTCAAATTCTCTGAGTTTACTTATATTTTTATCCTATCGATTTCTCTTTCTCTGTGTCTGTCTCGATTTCTCCCCTATTTTTGTTCATTATCTTTCCCTGTCCATAAAGCAAGTAGTTCATAGACTTTCCTCTCCGTTCCCCTGCATCTCCACTTTTTTGTTTCACTGTTCTCTTTTCTAAGAAGTTTTCCCTCACTTTTTCTCTTCATTATATAACTTTGTCTACTCCATTTAGAATTTGGCATTGTAAATTAATGACAATGTTGTCACTATATAGTGTGACTTTATTTCCTCTTTTTGTGTTTGTATGTTTATGTCTTTAATTTCTTTCTTTTGTCTTATTGCTAGTACTAGAATTTCCCAAATTATGTCAAAGAGTAGGAAATTGGAAGTGGAATGCTTACTTTATTCCTCCATGTGTTCAGAATATTTCTAGTATTTTACCATTAGAAATAATATTTTTTTGTTTTGAGATAATGAAACAAATATATATAAAACATATGCATATAACATATAAATATAATATATGTATTTATATTCACTTGCAAATTACATGTGTATATTCTATAAGGTTTTTAAAAGTTCTTTCTCTTCAATATTTTATAGGATTTTCAGCACAAATGAGGGTTGGAGTTCTTCTTTTTGGAGAGGAGGAGGCAAGACAATTGGGGTTAGGTGGATTGTAGTTTTTTCAAAGGCTCTTTCACATTAAATAATTTTATAATTTGGAGCCGGTATTTTGGGTTGTTGGGTTTTTTTTTCACATAAACATGGTAAATATTTTTCCTAATGTTCAGACATTCTTGTACCCTCACATAAATCTAATTTTGTTAAAGTGAATAATTTATTGGATGCCCTTTTTGCTATATTATTTAAATTTTTATGTCAACATTTTTTAGAAATATAATCTTATCAGTACAATCCATCATTGTTGTTTTTTGCTTTATTCGTGCCTATTTGGGAGGGGGCTCACATCTTGTAAAAGGATTTTGTAGACTTGTTCCATTCTCATCTCTTAAGAGTAATTTTTGGAATAAGTTTATTTGTTCTTTCAAAGTTTGATGTATTTACCCACAAATCCATTTGCTTCAGAATTATTTTTGTAGTTCTTATTTTCTGGCATTAATTTAAGACCTTGTTTTCTTGTTATATTAATACTGATTTTTAATTTTTGTGTGTGTGTGAGTATGACTATCTCATTTCTTAAAGTAATTTCTGTAGTGTGTTAAATGATTCTTTCAAAAGTTGAGAGAATTCCCCCATAAATCCATGAGGAGTAAAGGTTTCTTTATTTTGTTGTTCTTTTAAAGCTCATTGAATTTTATTTCCTGACAGTAGATTGTATACGATCTTAATTTCATGTCCTATTCAATTTGCTATTTTATATTTCAGTAGATAAGTCTCCATTTACTTTAAATTCTCAGTTGTTAGCATATAATTGTGTGTACTAAGCTATGATAATAAAATTTTCTCCTCTGCTAAAAATTTTGCCTTGTTATTTTTCATTTTTCCAATTTGATTCCCCTACTTTCTTTTTTTTTAAAAAAAATCAGATTAGTTATCTTCTCAAAGACATCTTAGTAGTGTTTATGAATTTTCTCATCTTTTGTGTTTGTATTTTACCAATTTCTCTTCTATGTTTCAACATTTCCTCTGATACTTATTTGGAATGTTTCTTTCTTGACTTTGTTTAAAAATTGCCTGTTCAATCCATTTATCCTATCTAATTTTATTAATGTGTTTTCAGTGATGATTTTTCCTCTGATGACTACTTTAGTTGCATCCCAGACATTTGAGGATGTTTGCTTATTATTACCATGTTTTTTCACATTAATTTTCTCTCTTTGATAATTTTTTAACCCATTCATTGTGTATGATGTCATTATTAATTCTTCATTAAGTCTGGATTTTTTATTTTATTGTTTCCTCCCCTATATCAATGACTATTTTTGTTGTATTTTCATCAGTAATGAACACGTTTACAATATCTGCTTGCAAAATTTCCTTATGGGGCAACTAGGTGGTGCAGTGAATATATTGCTGGGTTTGGAGTCAGTAAGACCTGAGTTCTAGTTCACCCTCATATACTTATTAGCTGTCTGACCCTGGGCAAGTCAGTTAAACCTGTTTGCCTCAGTTTCCTCATCTGTAAAGAAATGGCAAATCACTTCAGTATCTTTGCTGAGAAAACCCCAAATGGGATCATGAAAAGCCAGACACAACTGAACAACATTTCCTTGTAACTTTTTTTGTGGCATATAATTTCTAATGTTTCCATTCAGAAGATTACAAATGTCCTTCAGCACTAATGTCAATGTTTTGTTCCTTTTTATATTTGCTTTCTCACTTTGCTTATGCATTTGTCCATCTTTAAGAGATGGACATTAAAGTGTCTTTTTATTGTAACTTATGTCTTCAATTTGTTTCCTTTTTTGTTTCCTTATTGCTAATGCTAGCATTTCTAGAAATATTGTCTCAAATTACTGTGGAAAATGAGAGAATCATCCTTGCTTCCTTTTTGAGTTTTTTAATAATTCTTCTAATGTTTTACCATTGGATATGATGCTACTTTCTGGTTGGAAATACATATTCCATCAGATTAATAATGGCCTTTCTTTTTTTATTCTTTGTAGAATTTTCAACATCAATGTGTGTCATATTTTTTCAAAAGCTTTTTTTGTACCTTGGCCATTTAATAATGAGGCTTGATGATAATTGTTTAAACATATGCTGAATTATGCCAAGTTTTTTTTCCTATGTTGAAATCATCATTATATCCCTAAGAAAAATATGACTTGGTCATGATGAATAATTTATCACATGTATTGCTACATTCTGTTTGCTATGATTTTAATTATTTTGAATATTTATTGTTCAATAGTAATGTAGTTTATAGTTCTACCTCCTTACTTTATTCTTTCCCTGGACTGTGATAAAAATGATTTTGGTAGATTCTTTGCCTTCTCAACTTTTTAGAATACTTTTCTGTAGTATGATTACTTTCTGTGAAAGTTTGATAATATTCACTCATAAATCCTTCTGGACTAGATACTTCTTTCATAATTTCTTTAAACCTCATTCAGTTTCATTTTCTGACATTAGATTGCATAAGATCTTGATTTTGCATCCTATTCATTTTGTTATCTTATATTTTGATAGATAAGCCTCCATTTCTTTCAAATTCTCAGTTGTGCTAGCAGTTAATTGTGTCTATATTAGGTTATGAAAAGTCTTATCTCTGTTCTTGTGATTTTGCCTTGATCATTTTTTTTTATGTTCTGGTGATTTTATTTCCTTCCCTCTTCTCTCTGATTAGGTTACTTAAAAGTTTTTTCTATTTCAATCATCTTTTAAAGGAATTATTTTATTTTGCCTGCCAATTCTATAGTCTTTTTGTTTAATATTTTAGCCATTTTACTTTTTAATTTCATAATTTTCTCTGATGTTTGAGTTTGTTCCTTTGTTGATTCGTTGCTTAATTTTTCAGTTCAGTTCCTTGTTTCTTTCTTTATTTTATTAATGTATATTTTCAGAGATAAGATATTTGTTCCGAGGACTTCTTTAGCTGCATCTCACCCATTTGAAATGATTTTTTATCATAATTATATTTTTTCACATAATTATGAGTTTCTAAGATTTGTTCTTTGACCAACTCATTTTTTAGTCTGTCATAGTTAATCCTCCATTTAGGCATATAACTTTCGCTTGCATCTCCTATATTAATGGCCATTTTTAATATTATCAATTGTAATATATGTCTTTATACTTTCTACTTTTGTGCCATGATATATCTTCCATTTTTGTAAACATATCATCTGTTACTAAAAAAAATATAATTAATGTTCCCATTCCTAAGATGACAGAAACCATTCAGCTCCAACATTTGTATTAGTTTTTTTTTCAGTTCTACATCTTGTTTCCTGTTTATCATTGAGAGATGAACGTCAAAGTGTCTCACAATTATTTTGATGCTATATATGTCTTCTTGAAATTTGGTTACCTTTAGAATTTAGAAATTATACTGCTTTCTGCATTTATGTTTAGTATTGATATTTGTTCACTGACGTTGGTTTATATAAATCAAAAGTAGTTTCTGTGCTTCTCTCTTATGAATCTTTAATTTTGTTTGTCTGGTATCATAGTTGTAACTCCTCCTTTCTTTCTCTTTTTTGTATTATCTATTTTGAAGCCAATTTTGACCTTCTCTCTCATTTTCGTTCTGAACATTTTTTTAGATTTGTTTTTGTATATAGCGTATTGTTAGGTTTACTTCTTGTCCATTTAATTCTTTCTTTCATTTTGCTACAGTATTCCATCCATTCATATTTAAGTTTTTGATCTTTAGACTTAGGTTTTCTTCCATTGATTTTTTTTGTATTGAGTTTTATCTGCTTCCACTGTTGTCAGTACTTTCTACTGAAAAATAGTTTTGCTCTACTGTGCATACATTTTGACCCAGAAATACCAGTACTAGGTCTATATCCCAAAGAGATCAAAGGAAAAGGAAAAGGACCTATATGTATAGAAATAATTATGGCAGCTGTTTTTGTGGTGGCAAATATTAGAAATTAAGGGGATGCCCATCAATTGGGGAATGGTTAAACAAGTTATGGTATATGAAGGTGATGGAATATTATTGTTCAGTAAGAAATGATGAGCAGGATGCTTTCAGAAAGTCCTGTAAAGATTTATATGAACTGATCCAAAGTGAAGTGAGGAGAACCAGAATAACATTATACACAGTAACCGCAATATTGTATGATGATCAACCGTGAATGACTTAGTTATTCTCAGCAATGCAATAATCCAAATGAAATCCAAATGACACATGATGAAAAGGGTTATCCACCTCCAGACAGAGAAGTGATGACCTCTGAGTGCCAATTGAAGTATAATTTTTTCACTTTATTATTTTTGTTTGTTTTGTTTCTTTTGGGGGTATATTTTGTTTGTTTCTTTGGGTTTTTTTGCTACATGGCTAATATGGAATTGTTTTACATGCCTTCACCTGTATAATTAGTATGATATTACTTTCCCTTCTCAATATATGGGACCTTGTTGTCATGAAACAGGTATAATTTTGTCCTCTCCTTATATATGTTTAGGTCTTTAGGTTTTTTTTTCTTTTGTCTTATTGCTAGCACTAGCATTTCCAGAACTACATTAAAGAAGAGTAGAAAATTACGGGGGGGGGCGGGGGGGAGGCGGAATCCATCCTTGGTTTGTTCCTGTATGTATTAAGACTAATTCTAGTGTCCTGCCATTAGAAATAATGCTATGTTTACACACTTACACACACTTACACACACATACTTTATCAGATTCAAAATATGGCCTGTTCTTCCTCTTTTTCTGTACCTCATCAAGTAATTGGCTCATTTGGAGCTAGGTTTTTTTTTAATGTAATTAATTATGGCAAATGTTTTTTTTCTGCTGTTCAGTCACCCTTGTATCCTTCATATAAATCTAAATTGATCACAGTGAATAATTTGTTGGATATAATGATGTAGCCATTTTGTTAAGATGTTATTTCAATTTTATATCAATATTTATAAGTAATACAGTCTATTATTGTAATTCTTTACTTTATTCTTCCCTAGTTTTTTTTTCAAGATTCTATCTCATGAAAGAATTTTGTAGACTTTTTCTTTTCTCATTTTTTCAAATAATGTTTGTAATGTGTTTACTTGTTCTTCAAATCTGATGGTATTTACCCACAAATCCATCTGTACCTATATTTTTTTTCATAATTCCTTTAAAGCTCATTCAGGTTCATTTTCTAATATTGGATGATCTAAGATATTGTTTTCATGTTCTATTAATGCTGCTATTTTATAGTTTGTAGCTACGTCTCCTTTTGAATTCTCATGCTAGGATGTAATTGTGTATGCTCAGGACAATGTTTTCTATTTCTCTATTATGTTTTTGCCTTTTTTATGTTTCATCATGACTATTTGATTTCCCTCCACTGTCTCTAGGATTGCATTTCAATTATGCACATATTTTCAAAAAGTTTTTAGGTTTGTTTTAGGATTCTGTCATAATTTTCTTTGGCATTTTATCTATTTCTTTTCTGATGTTCAAAATTCTCTCTTTTGTCCTTATATTAATTTTGTGTTATTGAATGCCTGTTTCAGTTTATTATTCCTTTATTTTTTTATTTTATTAATTTATGTTTTCAAAGACATTATTTTTTTCCTATCTCTGAAGACTGACTTAGATATATTTCAGAAAATTTGGATTGTTTTCTTTTCATTATTATCCTCTTTCATACAATTATTTTTCTGATCATTCATTAACCTACTTCAGTATCATATTAATAATTCATCATCTAGGCTTGTATTTTTATGTATTTGATCATGTAACCATGTGTTTTATGGGTGGGTTTTTTAATATGATGAATTATGTTAAAATGTTTTTAATATTAAATTATCCTTGTGTTTCTCATATAAATCCAACTTTGTCATAGTAAATAATTTCTTGAATATATGACTATATACCAGAAATGTCAAACACACCAATACTCTTTTCAACAAACTTAGAACTAATACTCTTTCATTGTCATTGGTTCCGTCAAGTGGACATTTGTTTCTGTATTTCTCTCTCTGGATATTATGGATCTTTATTTCTTTATTTTTGTTTGATACCATGGTTGCAACGTCTGCTTTTTCCTTTTCTATTTTTGCATCTCCCCCCCCCTTTTTTAGCAAACTTTGTTCTAGCCTCTCATTTTTATTTTGTATGAGTATTTTAGATTTTTTATCTATACTATATATTGTCAGGTGTTCTTTTTCATTTACTCTCTCTTTGACTCTGCCACACTATTTCAACCATTCATATTTAAATTTTGATCATTAGTCATGTGTTTTCCTTCATTTGTTTTTATATTAAGTTTTATCTGCTTCCTCTATTAAGTCAGTACTTTATGCTTGCAATTAGTTTAGCTCTTAATGCTCAGATGCTGATCTATCCCATAGGATGTGTCCTATCTTCTGTGTTCTGGGAATTTGTTTATATTTTGTATTTACATTTTATTCTATTTCCCCCTCTGTCTATCTTTGTGTCCCTCTCTGTCTCTGTCTGTCTGTGTGTCCCCTCTCAGTCTCTATCTGTGTCCCACTCCATTTATGTGTCCCTCTCTGTCTCTTTCTATCTGTGTGTCCTTCCCTGTTGCTGTCTGTCCCTCTCTGTCTCTCCATGTGTCCCCTCTCAATCTGTGTCTGTGTCCTGCTCTGTCTATGTGTCTCTCTCTGGCTACCTCTGTCTGTGTGTCACTCCCTGTCTCTGTCTGTCACTCTCTGTGTGTCCCCTCTCTGTTTGTGTGTCCCCCTCTGTCAGTTTGTGTGTCCCACCCTGTCTTTGTGTGCTTCTTTGTCTGTGTGTCCCCTCTCTGTCTGTCCATCTGTCCCTCTCAGTCCCCCTCTGTCTATCTGTGTATCCATCTCTGTCTCTGTCTGTCTGTGTATCCTTCTTTGTCTCTGTCTGTATGTCCCCTCTCATTCGCTGTGTCATAATCTGTGTCTCTCTCTGTCTCTGTCTGTGTATGACTGTCTCTATCTGTGAATCCCTCTGTCTCTATCTGTGTGTCCCTCCTTTTCTCTTTTTGTCTGTGTGCACCTTTCTGTCTGTTGTCCCCTCTCTGTCTGGCTGTGTGTCCATCTCTGTCTGTATGTTCTTCTCTGTTTGTCTGTGTGTACCCTATGTTTGAATGTCCCTCTCTATTTGTCCCTCTCCATCTGTCTGTATGTCCTCTCTCATTCTCCATCTGTCTGTATGTCCTCTCTCATTCTCCATCTGTCTATGTGTCCCCTCTCCGTCTGACTGTGCGTTCCTCTCAGTCCCTGTCTGTCTCTGTCGGTGTGCTCCTCTCAGTCTCCGTCTCTCTTTGTATCCCCCTGACCTCCCCCCCCCATTTCTGTGTCTCCCTCAGACGCCCTTTGTCTGTGGGTCCTCAGTCATGAAAATTTTTCAAGAATATATATCTTTAAAGTAAAACTTTCCAAGAAATTTATGCTGATTAATCTCATGCCTAGAATCAGGAAGACCTAAGTTAAAATTTGGTCTCAGACATTTACAAACTTGTGAACCTGGATGAGTCACTCAACCTTGTTTGTCTCATTTTCCTCATCTGTAAAATGAGCTGGAGGAGGTAATGGCAAATAAACTCTGTATCTTTGCCAAGAAATCCCCAAAGGTGGTCATGAAGAATTAAAAATGACTGAAACAACTGAGCAACAATAAGAAAAACAATCTCTTTATAAAACATAAATGAAAGCAAATGAGCAATAATTCATGTGTAATACTGGATAAGTATAGCACATAGTAGTAGCAGCTCCTAAATAATAAACCACTCATTTCTGTCCCTGTACTGGACCAGTTTTAATTATTTCATTGTTAAGTTTTTAGCAACAATTTTTAGTTTATTTTAATTAGATTAATGATAAAGAGAATGAGTTTTATTCAGAAAGATTTTTAAATGATTTTTTTATTTTAGTAAGGAAATTGCTAAACGAAAATTACAATCAATGATTTGAATAGTGCCAAATGAAGAATTTTGCAATATTTTCTAACAACTTCCTAGCTAGTCCAAACATTCTTCTCAGCATTGTAGACCGGCACAATAAGAACAAGATGTAACAAAGTAGAGTTGTTGTTCAGTCATATGTCCTGTCTGATTCTCCTTGACTCCTTTTAGTTCTCTTAGCAAAGACACTGGAATGGTTTGCCATTACCTTCTCCATTCCATTTTATAGATGAGGAAACTGAGGCAAAAAAAAATTCACTAACTTGACAAGGAAGGACAAGCAACAACTTCGAAAAATATTTAACAGTTGGTTCTTGGAACTCTTCCAAAAGCTGATTCCAACTGGTAGGATTGTTTTAACCACACTTTGATACTTATTTTATAAACTTCCTTCAACATTCAAATCAACTGTTTTCTTGTTTTCCCCCACTTTTCTTCTTGTAAATGTGGAATTAATGTTACCCAGGACCAGGCATGGTAGAGTGAAGCCTGTTCCATTTTCAGTCCACAGTTCTTATAACTTAACCTTTATTATATCACTTCTAACAAAATTGAGAGAGTCAAGAGAAATTTCACTGGTGATGACTTTGTCTGAATTTCTATTGTAACTGAAAGAATTCATTACCCACATCAGTTCATAAATCCAGGGTTTCATTTGTCTCCACTCTAACTTCCTAAACAGAAAGTGATTTTTCATGAGTATTGTAGTAGGAAGGCCGAATTTATGATCTCAAAAAGGATCATATAAATATCAGAATGGTTCGAAATCGTTGGGCATACAGAATTCTCCAAGCAGAAGGCATCAAAAAATTTATTC
>JAQQSZ010012432.1:0-12011 GCA_028646595.1 Phalanger gymnotis | reverse complement strand
GTGACTTAGGCTTTCTTCTGACTTAAGCAGGTCATCAAACACTCTTGATTCAATCAAAGACTCTTGATTCAAACAAAGGCAAGACTCAATCAAAGGCACTTGATTGCCTTAATGCTGAGAAGCATTCCAAAACACAAAACAGCCAAAAGTCCCACTTGGCTTGCCATTACACTGACAAGTGGCTATCCAGCCTCTACTTAAAGACTTCAAATAATGGGGTCATTCACTACCCCTGTAGTTTATGGGCCAATCATGTTTAGTATGTTGTTGGTCAGTTGTTTCAGTCATGTCTGACTCTTCATGAACAGAGGTCTCATTGGCAAAGACACTGGAGTGGTTTGCCATTTCCTTCTCCAGTGGCAAATAGGTTAAGCGACTCGCACAATGTCACACAGCTAAGAGGTCTGTGAGGCTTAATTTGAATTCAGGTCTTCTTGACTCTAAGCCCGGCACTCTATCCATTGAGCCACCTAGCTACCCTGTCATGTTTGGTATGAAAAAACTTGTTGCCAAAATACTAGACTCTGGGTGATTAATTTTCTAAAATGAAAAAAAAATCAGATATTTCAACTATTAAAATCGAGATATTTAAACTACGGAGTACCCGAGTAAAGAAGCATGGAGTAGTGGGGAAAGCAATGTATTTGGTGTCAGAGCACATGAGTTTGAATCTCAGTTCTGCCACCTGCTACTTTGGAGACCCTGGACCTCAGTTTTCTCACCTACAAAATAGAGGAGTTAGACTAGATGGGCCTCTGAGGTCCTTTCCAGCTCTGGTTAGCCTAAACACTACCTCATACAAACCACAGTTTATATCTCTAGGGCTACAAAACCTTTCCAGGAAAATTCACAGGCCAAAAAAACTACTTGGTTCTAGCCTGTAGCTTCCTCTACAAGTATCACACCCCCTCAACCGTGGCAGCTCCCAAACCCTGTCTAAAAATGGCCACAAGAACACACTTCTACAGAGCAAAGAGCTTTCCCCACAAGAACTGTAGTGGTTAATTAAAGAGTATAATTATTCCTCAATTTTCAGATGAGAAAACTGACTCCTAAAGATTAAGTGACTTACTTGTTCATGGTGAAATAACTGCTCCAATCCAGGTCTCCTGACTTTCAGTCCTATACTCTTTCTGCACTCTATTAAGGAATAGAAAGGATGCTATTTGTATTGATGAAGGGCGTCTCCAGTTTCTGGAATACGCTCCCTTCTTGCCTCTGTGTCTTAGAATTCTGTTACCTTCCAAGATTCAGAACAAGCATTTCCTTCCATGTGAGGACTTTCCTGATCTCCCCTCTCCTACTATGTCTCCCTTCCCAAAATTACTTCGTATTTATTTTGCATATATTCTGCATCTATTTATGCATGAACATAGTGTCTCCCTCAAAACACTCCTTGAAGACAGGGCCTGTTTCATTTTTGTCATTGTATGCCCACGGTATAGCCTGGTGCCTACCATATAGCTGTTTTTCAGTCATTTTTCAGTCATATCTGACTTTTCGTGACCCTATTTGGGGTTTTCTTGGGGGACACTGGAGTGGGTTTGCCATTATCTTCTCCAGCTCATTTTACAGATGAGGAAACTGAGACAAACAGGGTGAAGTGACTTGCCCAGGGTCACAGAGCCAGTAAGTGTCTGAGGCCAGATGTTAATTCAAAAAGAGGAGTCTTCCTTACTCCAGGCCTAACACTTTATTCACCATACCACCTAGCTTCCCCCTGCCACATAGAAAGTACTTAATAAATAGATTAAAGATCTAGAGGCCAAAGGGACCTCAAAGACCATATTGTCATCCAATGCTATCATTTTACAGATAAAACCTGAGAGCTACAGAGGTTAAATGACATGCCCAAGGTCACATAGGTGGTAGAAGTAGGATTTGAACTCAAATCTTCTGATGCAGATAGAGCGCTCTTTCCACCGCCTACCCTATATTCAATGGATTGAATATAGGGTAAAATGGAAAGTTTTTGACAAAGACTTGCAAGATTTCTTCTGTGCTCCATAAGAAGAGGACCTCGCTTAAAATGACTTTTTTTAACCTAATGCCATCTCCTTGATGTGAACATCACAGCCCCCAACTTAACACAAAGGGAAGAAGCTTTGAGTTTCTTTACCATGATCAGGGATTGAGTCTCCTGAGGTCATCACCCATGACCTCATGAGATGAAGCGCCAACCATTAGAATCTCCCAATGATAAAGTGAGGTTGTGGGCGCTGAAGGATCTCTAAGAAGAGGCTAAATGAATGCCTAACAGGGACAAGGAAGCAGTGATTCCTATTCTGGACAGGATTAGGACCAGATGGCTTCCGAGGCTCCTTACAACTCTGAGAGTCAATGATTTTGTAAGCTAGATAGCTACAGTTAGTGATATAGAGCACTGAACTTGGGAGTCAGGAAAACCTGAGTTCAAATCTTCCCTTAGGATTGTATTTCTTGCCTTCTCAACGGGTGGGGGAAGCACAGAAGAGAGAGAGAGAGAGAGAGAATTTAAAACTGAGCATTTCGATTCTTAAACAAACCTTCCCTTAGACATTTACTGGTAGAGTGGCTGCAGGCAAGTCATTTAACCTCTCTTGACTTCAATTTACTCATCTGTAAAAGGAAGGCAAGAATAGCTTCTATGCTACAGAATTGTTATGAGAATTAAAGATGATGATGACGATGATAATGACGATGATGATATGGTCAATTGAATGTAGTTCCATGATGGCAAGGCTATTTGGGTTTTGCCTTTGTACTCTACCTGAGCACCAAGCATAGATCCCTATACATAGCAGACCTTTGTTCAATGTTTGTTGGATATATGGGACTAATTTGAACCCATGGGACAGTGGAAAGACCTCTGGATTTGAATATAGAGGATCTGAGTTCAAATCAGGGCTCTGCCATTTACTACCTAAGTGACCTTGGACTAGTCAGTTACAGTAACCTTTCTAGGACCGTAAGGTTTATAAAATTTCAAAATCCATTTAGAAAAAAAACCAATTAGACTAAACCTCTAAGATCCCTGCCAGCTCTAGGTCTATCATCATAGGAGTTTGGGTCTCAAATTCTGACCTGCTCCCCTTCACAAGGGAAGCAAAAGACAATCAGTGACAGGCTGTGTTGCTCTCCTTGCACTTCGAGTAGATCAAATTTATGAATGGGACCAGTGAGGTGGCACAGTGAGTAGAGCACTGGTCCTGGAGTCAGGAGGACCTGAGTTCAAATCCGGCCTCAGACACTTGAGACATTTACTAGCTGTGTGACTTTGGGCGAGTCACTTAACCCCAATTGCCCTGCTTTCCCCCTGCAAAAAAAAAAGATTTATGAATTATGGGAAATTTAATAAGGGGTAATAGAACATGTTTTTAATGTATTTTGGTTTCAAAACTTGTACATTGGGAAAGGATAGCTATAGGCAACAGCTTCCCAAAAATCACGGTGAAGCCTTGAAGATCATCATAAGTTGCTTTAAATTTCCCAAGTGTTTGCTGCCCCAAGCTCCCCGATCTGCCGCAAATAATCTGGGCAAGCAAATAGCTCGGCTATGCTAAGAAAAGCATCTATAAAATGAGAAGCTGGAGATCCATGGCACATGTGACTGGCATCTGCGAAAGGAAGAAAAGAGAGAGCCTTTTCCCAAAGGGCAGAGTATTTAAAAATAAAAACGCTTTCTGGAGCAGCCACCTGTCCTTAAAACTATGACACAGCTCCCTGGAACAAAAGTTCACTTTCCACTTCTATTTTAATTATACAGAACCAAAACATAGGATCCCACCAGGAAATTCCACTCCTAAAAGGGATCACTCGAATTCAACATTGAGGTGGCACAGTGGGAAAAGCACTAGGCCTGGGGTCAGGAAGACCTGAGTTCAAATCTGACCTCACAAATTTACCAGCTGGGTGACCCTGGGCAAGTCACTTGACCTCAGTTTCTTCATCTGTAAAATGGGGGTGATAATAACAGCACCTACCTCCCAGGGTCGTTGCAAGGATCAAATGAGATTAACAATTATAAAGTACTTAGCACACTGCCTGGCACATAGTAAGCACTATATAAATGTTAGCTATTATCATAATAATTATTTTTATTAATTAAGTTCCTATTCTGTTCCAGGCAAAATGGCAAACCACCTGGTCCTTGCTCTCGAGCAGCATGAAATCAAAAAAGGAGGATATAGTACAGATGCCAATCAATGTAACACGGAGTAGAATTTGGAAAGGACGTAGGAGGAAGCTGGACAAAGAGCCCTAAGAAAATCTGAGGAGGGAGAGATGACTTTCAACTGGGCGGAATTAGATGGCTCCTTAGCTAGGCCTTGCAGGAAGAAATAGATTTCAATAGAAAGAGAAAAGGAAGGAGTGGGCTTCAGGCACAGGGGATTACCTGCAAAAGTTCACAGAGGCAGGAGCGGGCAGAATGACATCTGGAGCCTCATTTGCCTGGAATATCATGTGCAAATGGGGAGTGCTGTGAAATGAAGCTAGAGGGGAAAGCTGGAGCCAGACCATGAGAGGCTTTGAATGCCAAGCTAAACAATCCGTATTTTATCTAGTCCATACACATCCATCACTCGCAAGCATAAAATACACATCTGAATGAGAGCTGGCTTGGACTGGCACTGGCCAGATTTCAGGGGTACGGATGAGATCTCTCCCTACTCCATTAGCATAGGTCCCCCAATTGCTACTAGCAAAAACAATCGCATCCCATAAAATTCTAGAAGCCAAGCTCCATTCAAAGGTGACATTGCATTGGAGGAGTCCCCATTGAGCTCATTATGAAAAATGGCTGCAGCTGAGACCATGTATATATAGCCTTCCAGTTTCCAAATCAGACCTCTGCCCATGCATTCAGGAACAGCCCTGATTACGGAAGACAAAACCACCCTGGACATATTTTACCCAGATTCTTCCAAGTTAGATGCCTGCTCGCTCCTGAATAAAATAGGATCCATCTGCACCACCCATGTTGGTTACTAGAATTGATTTTTTTAATTCTCTTGGATTCCGGGCCACTTTTGAACATCTGAAATTCCTGCCTGGGCTACTGTTAGTCTTAACACCTAAACCTGCCCTTTTTTTTACAACAGGATGAGGTGGTGGTGTTTATTATGCTAGAAGAGAAAGAGGTGCCAAATACAAGGGCTGTCTAAGATATATGTTTATTTTTTCGGTGTTTCTTGTGTTCTGAGAGTACAAAGAGATACTTAGAGAGACATAAAGAGACAGAGACACACTCTTTCAGCAAATTCTGCTCCTCGAGAACACCCACAATCTCCGTTGGTCTTCCACTAAACAATGATGTAGGACATGGGCTACGCTGTGGGACACATTCTGTCATAGATTATAAATAATAACAAGGTTTAGTCACAGTTTCTTTCAATCAAAAGTTCCCTTGTCCAAATTTAAAAGGAGAAAATCACTGTCCTTCCAAAATAATTCAGACAAAAAGCAAAAAGCTAATGAGCTTCCCATGGGAAAAATTGTACACACATGGCCCCACCTGACCTCTTGATTGGAAAGGCTGTTGAGTACTGGAAAGGGTACTGGATTTTGAGTCAGGAGTCCTAGATTCAAGTCATAGGGATCATAAAATGGTAGATCTAAAGGAGAAAAAGAACTTTCATAACCCAAAACCTTTTATTTCACAAGTGAGGAAGCTAAGGCCCAGTGAGGGAGGATCAATAACATGACCTAGACCATAATTTGCTGCCCACAACCTATATATAACCTAGAACAAGTCCTTTAATTCCTCTGGGCCTCAGTGTGCTTATTTGCAAAATCCTTACTCCTAAAGTCCTAAGATTAAGGATCAAATGAGATCATGTCCGAAAAAGCATTTTTTAAACTGTAAAGTACTAAATAATCCTCAGTTGTTATTATTAATATTATCATTTTCAATATTATTGGTCTTGAGAAAACATGATTTTTTTCAGTGAAATAATGTTACAAGAAGCCATTAGTTCCACATATCATCTATCAGCTGAAGTCCAGACAAATGCAACAGTAGAGTCTTAAAACAAGGTAATGAAGCCTGGTTAAAATCTCTTAGAAAATAAATAAAATAAAGAATTGGAAACAAAAGTGAAATAAACTCTCTTAGAAGGTTATCATGACATCTCTTTATTTGGGACAATGTTTAGCAAGTTTTGCCTGTACAACTCAAGCAAATCACTTCAGATCCTACCACTGCCCTCGTCAATGAGTCAATAAACATGTATTAAGTGCCTACTATGTGCCAGGCACCATGCTGGGCATGCAAAGACAGGGAAAATGCAATCTCTTCTCTCAGGGAGCTTGCCGTGTGATACCTTACTAATATTTACCTTGAAACCAAGCCACTTCGCTGGTGCGTCCTAACTCTTCTCTCTCAATATTTCAGTGAAGATTCTTTACATAGTCAATGTGCTTCCCGAATAACACGTGAAAATTGCAGGCGTGAAAATCAGAGCCTACTTGAAATGTAAAGGTGAACCCTTTAGCAAAGTGACAAATTCGGTGACTTGAAAATTTACTAATAGAGAGAACAACAAACAGGTAGTCAGAATTAGCTTCTAGAACTAGACTTTGGCTCTGCCTCTGCCAGTAATGACAGGTGTGGCCTTGCCTCAGTATTCTCATCTATAAAGTGACAGACTTGTAAATGTCCTCTGATGTCCTTGCTAGCTCTGACATTCTGGTATTTGGTGACAAATCAGCCTGGGCTTTTTTTGTAAAATGGTCTTTCTATTTTTATTAGGCTATGCTGAATTTTGCCCTGATCAAAAACCCCACAATGATTAAAAAGATCTGGAGCCAGAAAAGACTTCAGAGGCCATCTAGTCCAACACCTTATTTTAGAAATGGAGAAACTGAGGCACAAGGAGGTTGCCAAGGACATCAGCAGTATATTAGATACCAATCCAAGAAAGAGAATCAAAGACCTACCCAATACTAATGTCATCTTAAGAGCTTTCTAGTATCAAGTACATGACGAACCGAATGACTTTGGGTAAGTCACTTAACCTCGCTAAGATGATACTCTGTGCACTACCTGCCTCACAGGGAGGCTAGGAGGACAGCACTTTCTAAGCATGAAAGTGATATAGAAATACAAACTATTACTGTTGCAATGGAAGTTGTCGTTACCTGTAGGTTATTTAGGATATAGACTTAAATCAGAAGGAAGTATGTTAGAGCCCTGAAGATTCTTTCGGGGAGGCAGTGATATCTACCTTAAAGCAAACACTGGGACCAAACCAGCTGTGCAGATCTGTTAGTGGGGGTATGGAGTGTTCTAGTAAAACATGTGCTGTTACTCGATATTATTTGCTTTAAAAAGCACCCAGTATCCCACCTCCAAATAAAGCCCCCTGCTGAATTTCCATGGGATGAGATTAGGTTTCACCTCTTAGGATGCAGAAGAGGGAGGCAATTGCATTAGAGCTGAAAGTTCAAATGAAGGCAGTTACGGCCTAGTAGGCGTGACTGGCCCCCTGGGGAGCCGTTCCCATAACTAGGATTTCAGACACAGCTGGATTTCATCCCCCAGGAGAGGCTCAGTAATAAGAGATGCTGGCTATCAGTGAGATACAATGTGAATGTAAAACATGATGGGAGAACAATTTGGGCTGGGGAACCAAGAAAGAAAGACAAAGGATGTTCGAAACTCAAGCAGTTTCCCTGGCCTTCTAGACCAGAAGGAGATTTAGTTAGACTCACACACTACAGAGAAACACTGCACACTCCCTGGCCTTTTCATTTTTACCAAGATAACAAAATAACTAAAATTAAATTAAAGTCCTGGATTAAAAGTTCCTTGAGGGCAGAGTTCATGTTTTGCTTATCTAGAACAGTGTTCACCATTTTTGTTTTTGGTCAAAGACCTGTGATTTCATTGGTGCGTGGGAACCTATGGTGTGGAAACTCCTTCCACCCACACAGATCAGCAAATACTCTGTAGTTTATAGCGATATTTCTGGGGCACTGAAAAGTTGTGATTAGTCTAGGGTCACAGAGCTAGTACCTGAGAGAGGCATGCCAGGTTCTCCTGACCAGGCCAGATTTCTGCCCACTCACTAGGCTATGTGGCCTCTCCACTCAGCACAGCCGAGGTGTTTAATGTTTGTCACATGCATAGCAGACACATGTCGATTTTTGCCCATATGACTACATCAGCCCTACAACTAACTCATGACCTTTAACAAAAGTCAACAGAATTTTGAGAGGCATAATGCTCCTGCGTAGAGGTGTCGGACACGGCCCATCCACAAAACCCCTAAGTGTGGCCTGAGCTAGATTAAAATGCAATTGGGAAATATTTAACAAAATGAACAAAAACGTAATGAAACAAAAAAGGAAATAAAGGAAAATGTAATAAAAAAATGAAAATTATATACACAAAATATTGTATTTTAAAACTTAGTTCATATGCAGGGATCCTTATATATGGATTAGTGGCCCCCATTATTATTTGAGTTTAATTCCATTAGTCTAATGGATAGGCCACAAGAATCAGAAAGAAGTAGATTCAAATTCAACTTCAAATACTGTCTGCAAGACCATGTGTGAATCCTTAACTGCCCTGTGCCTCAGTTTCCTCATCTATAAAATGAGGAGTTTGGACTCAATCGCCTCTAAGGTTAACCCATGATCCTATGAATTTAGCTTGAAAGCTGAAATAGCCAGTCCTCATCAGAGCATGTAAGGGGACCTTTTTGGGAGAGGGTCTGGGCTTAAATCCCACCTCTGACCTCATTACTTGTGCCACTTCGGCCGAGGCACTTAAATCTCCCTATGCCTCAGTTACTTCATCTGTAAAATGAAAAGATCTGACGAAATGGCCTCAAAGGCCCCTTCTAGCTCTTGTTCTATGATCTTATGATGATAATTACCTGTGAGGTCTTTCTTGCATTTCACCGATGATGTGATTTTGTACCACAGAGTCATGAGATCTCAGAAACAGGGCAGGCTACCACCTCCCCTCCCTATCTGATCGTCTCTATTCCACATACAAAAGTGAGGGACAATGTCGCATACTGATAAGCACCTTGGGCATGGGATCCAAAGAGCTGGGTTTAAATCAAGCTCTGTATAGGGACTAACTAGCTGTGTGACTCTCAGTAAGTCACTAATCTCGCACAAACACAGTGTTGTCATCTGCAAAAATTGCTGTACTATCTACCTAGCAAGGTCATTTTGAAGTAAATGCTTTGTAAACTTATACACATTCACTATAGGAATTCGAGTCATTATTTTTATTGCTATTAATAAAATAGTAAGAGTAATGCAAGCTGAAGCCAGCATGATAGATTTGAGTAAGATATACAGACTTTCTCCCTACACTGCAGATTTTAAAATTACCTTCAAAGATTTCAAAAATGTCTCTTGGGACACTTCAGTCATTCAACAAACACTTTTTGAGCACCTACTATGTGTGATGTCCTGTACCAGGCACTCTGAGAGATATAAAAATGAGAGAAGTTAACATTATAGGCAGATTGGAGAAAGGGGGAACACTGAATTTAGCATCAGATAGGCATGGGTTCAAATTCTGCCTTTGACCTTGATTAGGGTCTGATTATGAGCAAGCACAGGGGCTTCAGCTTACTAATACATGAAACAGGATGTCAAAATACCCACGGTACCTTCTTTAGAAGGATGTTGTGAAGACCAAGAGACACAGAGCTAGGGACTGGACCTATAATTCCATGGGTACAAGAGAACTTCCAAAAGTAGAAACTCCCTCTGCCAATGAAGGATGGCACCTTCTAGGTGACTCAGTCTTAAAGAGCTGCCTAGAACACTGAAAAAAAAAGTTAGGTGATTTTTCTAAGGTTACTCAGCCACTATGTGTCCAGAGGTCTTACTAGATCTGAGACGAGAAAGGGCTTTGTAAATGATAAAGCGTTATGGAGATGGTGATTCTTATCATCACTATTATTATCTAAGCCCTCTTCAAAGGCAAAGTAATGAACTACAAGATTTCTCAATGTGTTTCTCCAGCCCAGGCTTCTAAAACATAAATGGACTCACAGAGAGAAGTCTCTTTCACAGGACTGCAGGATTTAGAACTGGGAAAGACATTAGAATTCATCTAGTCCAATCCCCTCATTTTACAGGTGAGGAGGAAACTAAGACCAGAACATTAAGTACTTTACCCAAGGCTGCACAGATAAAAAGTGGCAGAGCTAGGATCTGAACCTAGGTCCTCTGGCTTCCAATCCAGCAACAGATTGACCCCTTAAAAGATTTTTCTGCTCTGCCTCTCTCTCCTTCAGTAGACGATCTGGCTACAAAACTGGATGCTGAGTGCCACCAACATGCCCTCACTGCAGAAACATAGCTTATTCTTACAAAGGTAAGCCAAAAGAATAAGAGCATATTTAAAATGAGAATGGCTTTAGAACATGTCTTAAATAACGGTTCTGCTGAAATAATTGTTTCTATCAGTGGTCATCTAGTAAAGGGAATTAAAGATAGTGGGTTCATTAAGGAGAGTTAAGATCACAAAATTCATTTAAATTGTCTTGCACCTGTTTAATCAAAATGGTTTTCTGCTACTCTAGATTACAAGTTAAATTTCAGTAGTTGACAGATTAATGACTGATTTACTAAATCCTACCGTGTCCCTTGTCACTGCCTCAATGGAACCACTATTTTATCAGTAAACCACACTTGCCCTTGAAACTCATTACAGCCAAGATACTGAGATCAAACGAGCTATTCAGACTCCTCACAGCCTCTCCAGATTGACTACTGCTGAGACGGACAAATCCTACACAGCCTGTGGGATGAAGAATGGACCCCAGCCAGTTCCTATGGCCTCATTAGAATTACAAATCTAGGTCACTCATAAGCAAGTTCCATGCTTCTGCCTCTTTGAGCCTTTAAAGATAATTATCCTGAAGTTAAATGTCAGGGCCTTTTGAATGTGTGCAAAAGAAAGAACATGCCATTCATGTTTGTTCTAATCAAGGAGAAGATTTTCACAAAATCAGGAGTTTATCAATGGAGGAAAGATGGGGTTTGATCTATCACCCCCACAGGAAGAAGAATTCCAGGAAGCTGCTTCCAGATTCAAATTGGAGCTGATGCTCGGAGGTGCCTGTGAAAAGATTTCCAGTTTCACAGAAAAGGATTCATTCAAAAGCCAGACAACTTTTGATTATCTGCACTAATGGACAGAAGCAAGAGCATGGATAATCCAAAACGTATTGCCTTCTTCATTGTTGTTTTTCAGTCATATCTGGCTCTTCATGACCCCATTTTGGGTTTTCTTGGCAAAGATACTGGAGTGGTTTGCCATTTCCTCCTCTAGCTCATTTTACAGATGAGGAAACTGAGTCAAACAGGGTAAAGTGACTTACCCAGGGTCACACAGCTAGTAAGTGTCTGAGGCCAGATTTGAACTCAGGATGATGGGTCTTCCTGCCTCCAGACCTGGCACTCTAGCTGTCCCTTCTTTCATCAGGTTCTGCTTAGAGACTAATGGCAAAGTGATTCTCCTGGCCTCTCTAAAGGCACCTCTGTGTGGTACCATGGACAGCTTGCTGGATTTGGGGTTAGAGGATCTGGATTCAAATTCTAGCTCTACCATTCATTATCTAGCTGATGTTGGACAAATCACCCTGACTCGTGGTGTCCTAGTTTCTTCATGTGTAAAAGGAAGAAGTTGAACTGAATGACCTCTATGGCCCCTTATACCTTTAAACCTGAGATCCTGCAATCCTAAGGCCAGTCAGAATGAAGTGAACATTGCAATGAGAGCCCATCCTCCTTCAAAGGATATCATCCAACATTTAGTAGCCATTGTTTTTGCCTCCTCTGCAGGAGACAAAAATACCATGTTACACATATTCATAATATATCCTCGTACCATGTCTAGCAAACACCTGAGTGGGAAAAAAGCCCACTGATTTACAAAATTCTTGCATGACTAGAAGACATCTGGATTGTAAGAACTGGGCTTCCTTTGACCAAATGAATAATGCTTACTTGTACCAGTATCTGGTACGAGGTTCTAGATAAGCCTTAATACA